>CM019148.1:265076995-265097993 GCA_009733165.1 Naja naja
TGTCTCCTGCAGGAACACAAATAAAACAGCATGGATAAATTCAGGTTCAAGATTGTTGTAGATATTCTAGGAAGCTAATTTATTTATTTGCTAATTTTCTTTCAAAATCAATCAAGTTGCACAAAACGGTAATTCCACCAATAATCTGAAGTTGAAGTTGATGGATATTCAGGACAATATGGGTATATATCTGAAAATAAACACATGGAAAACAGCATACTGTGATTCTATGAATGTGCCTCAGGATCAGTCCATTACATTCATAGGTTTTGCTCGTAATTCTCCTTCATGAGCAGGGTGACAATTTTATTTCCTTTCTGTTATCACATTGTTTCTATTCTCCCCAATCCTTCAAATCTTGCATAGTTCTACTGCTGCTGTTAGTGTGTGTTTTGCTCTTTGTTAATATCATCCCTTTTAATATCAATGATTTTAATTCATCTGTCCTGGCAGGCAACGATTTCCTCTTTATATATTTATTTGGGCAAACAGGCTTCATAGAGTTGGCTTGAAATTATATTTGCTCATTTCAGTCCTCTAATTTTTGGACCACTTGCATTGGTTTCATTGCCTTTCAGCTGTTTTGTACTCTATGATTTCATCTTTATCTGCACAATAGGTGGAGAACTGGTTTTTATAGAATTTTGTGCAGATGCAATTAAATAAATAAATAAAACAGTGTTGTCTCTTTTCTTGGTGGACCCATAAAAGCAGACATGCTCTCCATGCATGTGGGCATGTGCCATCATTTCAGATTTTTATAAGTAGAGTATCCTGATATTTCTGTACTACAACTTCCATCATCCCTCACTATTTGCCACACAGCTGAACTTTCTCAGAACTATAGTTCAGGAACATCTGAATAGTCCCAAGTTCCCCATATAAGCTTTTCCCTTTACAGTTGCAGGGTGGACGCCAGATCCAGTTATATGGCTTACAGCAAAGTGTGATAATTGTGCAGGGAGCAATGTTAAATTTGAGAATTGGCAATCTGCACATACCAAACACCACTCCGACTAGCAGCCTGCCTTTTCAGCTGTTCTCTACATCTCATGCAGCTTTGATTAGAACTCATGTAGTGAAATGCTACCATCATTGCCAGGATGACTGCAGCTAATTTAAGTTGATCCAACTCTTTCCAATTGTTACATTCTTTTAAGATATAAGGTTTATTTTAATTGCTGTTGTTCTGCTACTATTCGTTTCCATTTTCACATTCTTTATTTTTAAAATAGTGAAGTACAAAAGAAAAAAGTCTACACTGAACAGTGATAACATGGTGAAGTGGGGGAAGAAAAAAACCTAAATATACTGCAGTGGTTAAATGAACTAAACATAGCAAAAAAGAAAAAAAAGAAAGACATCTAATTAAGCATAAATACCTATGGGGAACTAATTGTCAGGCACAAGAAAACAGGAGCCAGGATAGAGTTCAAAAGCACTATGAGTTTATTCCATGCTATCTATCCACAAGAATCTGAACTACTAACAGTCAAGGCAAATTGGCACCAGATAAGAATCAAAGACTCTAAGGGCTAGCCTCAGGTGTCTTAGAGACATGGTGACTCCAAACTAATGATCTGTTTGACCCCACCCTCAAGCCCTACTAGTCATCACTTACATTAATTCAGTCATTGAGTTTATTATTAAATCCACGTTATATCATAACACAATGTGCCACTTTTCCAATGTTAAAGCACAAAGACATTTCACAAATAGGTAACAAATATGCATCCCAGATCCATTCATTAAAAATCAGGAAAGTTATTTTCTTTCTCATTCTTTCTCATGCAGCTTTATCCCTTATTACTTTGCTGCATCTCAGATTTAGCAAGCCAAAGCTACCCATAAGAAGGCAAATGTCATATTTTAGCAATCAGCATCACATTGCAACCCTTAATTGGGAAATATAATATTTCCTCCCAAAGTTATATTGATGTACACATTAATTTGAATCCAAAAACAAAACTATAATGGAACCAGATCAGACTGCATGAATTAAAAGTCTTCAAATTTCGTACATCTCCAGAATAAGCAATCTAATGTGCATTCCTTTGAAAACATTCCATGTTGTTTTGTTACCATTAATATTGTGCTTTGTGTATATTTTTCTTCATATTTTATCTCCTTCAGTTTTAACCCCTTTTTTGCTGCCTAGAGTTACTGTGTTGTGAGATGGGGGATTAATTATATGTATATATAGTGTCTGTCTGTCTTCCATCTATCTATCTATCTATCTATCTATCTATCATTCATCTATCTATCTATCTATCTATCTATCTATCTATCTATCTATCTATCATGAAAAGAAAACAGAACTGAAATTCAGATAATTATTTTTATGTTCCTTCATTAAATAGTATAAATCGGCTTCAATCTAATCCAGTCATCATTTAAAGTTCAATATTGAAGAAGCTGAATTAATGGGACCAACTTAGATTGAAAATGGAAACCTATCGCAAAATATAACACAGGCAAGCCTCGTAGAGGTATAATTCAAATACTATACAGAAAAGATTTTTTTTTCTGAAATCTCTCCACCCAAAAACAGCTTAGTACTAGATTTAACCACTATTGACCTCACCCCATTCCTAAGAGGTCTGTAAGGGGTGTGCATAAGTACACCATCGTGCCTACCATCCCTGTCTTATTGTCCCCATTTATTCGTACCTATTTCCTGTATTCTTACTCATGTTTATACTTATACCTATTATCTTGTAAGCGATTGACAAATCTGAGCTTTGGTGGCTCAGGCTGTTAAATGCCTGCTCTTAAGATCCAGCTGTCTACAATTACTGTAGGCTGAATCCCACCAGGCTCAAGGTTGACTCAGCCTTCCATCCTCTCGGGGTAGGTAAATTGAGGACCCAAGATTGTTGGGGGCAATAAGCTGACCTTGTAAAAATGCCGCTTAGTAATAAGCAGGCATATACAATGGAATGAAGGCTATTGCTGAGCATTGGGTTGTGCTCCAAAATGTAAGCTGCCTGAGTCTTGGAGAAGGTGGCATATAAATGTAATTTAAAAAAATCAAATAAATAAATGAAATAAATATTTTATTGCAATAATGTTTGATTTGGGGAATGAAGAGCATAAGGAGACTAGTACATTTGATATTTACAATCTTTGTAAAGCATTTTTCACTTCAACCAAAAAACTAAAAATTAAGGAATTGTTTTATACACAGGTTTTGTGTCATAACGACTCTGCCCATTTTTCCACTCCCTTTGTAATATGCAAGAGATAAGATTTCAGATAGTGTATATTTGATACCTTAACGCTTTCTGTGCCTGAAAGTAGAAGTAAGTAGTGGTTGCCAGAAGCGATAAGATTTTTTAATACCAATGGACCCAAGCCCACAGAAATTGGTAAAACCACTGTACATTTTTTATGGAAAGTTATTCAGTCACCCAAAAATACTGAGAAACAAATTTGTTCTGCAAAGGGCACTGTTAGTAAATCACACTCATGTGGCATGGGATACTATAAATGGCTGTAAATGCAGCTCATTTTCTGAACACCTAAAAAGCAATCATGTGGCCATGGGAAGGCACAGCCAACAGAACTTCAAATATGGTCCTAAGTAGACTTGGGAGGCCCTTGTAATTTCAAGTGATTGCTGAGGACCACCTGTAAACCATTCAGAGAGCTTCTAAGATCCATTTCTGCAATTTCTATGCACCAAGATCTGGCCACGTCTTAAAATTAATATGCTGTGCCTGGACATATGAAGTTCAAAGATCTGTAAGTTCAATTTACAACAGAAGGTTTGAATTCCATAGCATAACACCTGGCTACCTGATTGTGACATCTCCCAATAAGAATGAAAGCACTAATGTGTTGCTTTCTGATGGTCTCTTGAAATGTTCCTGAAATGTGTGGAATTGCTTTATGAGATCCGTGATTTTCTTCCTCAACCCCCATCCCCAGAAAAATTCTCAGAGATTTCACATGGGACTGGTTTCATTCCTATTCATTAACTAGATGAAGTACAAGTCAGAAAAGCAAATATTTTCTTAATGGTATCTGACAGGCCATGAAAAGTGCCGAATAGACTGTTCTGAAAGCTGAGAGAAAAGTCCACTGAGACATGGTGGCTTTCAACATCATCAGAGATATACATTTTAATCTATCAAAAAAGTTTTCATGCACATCCTGATCTCCATATTATAACTGAAATCACATCCACTCATCATTTCAGCTTTAAGTCACATTATCTTTATTTAGTTAAAAGTTCTATTCACCTGGAAATGAATGTTCACTTTTATTCATTCTAATACATATGTGGGTATGCATGTGTAATCACTAGTGTTTGAGTACAAAATATGAATGTGGAAACATATAGACAGACAGGCAGATAGATTACTATATTTATAGCCAAACTGTGTGCTCCAAAAAATCTTAAGCAAAATTATCACTTTGGAATTACATCATTAAGGATGGATAGGAGCTTGGAATGGAGGAAAAATTTGTTCCATATGAATTTTAGTACAAGTTCAACCAATTGGCATTGCTGGTTAGGTTCCTACATAATGCTAAGGCTCCTCCAGAAGCATTACACAAGAGTGCACATGACAACCAAAATCTATAGAAGCCATTTTTTGGCTTTGGTCTTCTTCATTCCATTATATGAAGCATTCAGCATTGTTTTCATGCACTCTCTTTGGCCTTCTTTATGCCTTTAGATCATCAGTTATCTTTAGGTACCGTACATGGTGACATATATGGACAGTACTGGCACAATTGCAATGAGTCTGCCTATTGAATAGCTGAGTAATATCAATAACCAAATTATACAGACTTCCTGTTGGCCATATGCTCCAACAGTTCCATGTATATCATCCATTAGGGATGAGTGAAGAGTATTCCAGCTAAGGAGGTCAAATCTCACCAGCACTTGAAGTCCTACCTTGGCATGGAGATGTCAAGTATATTCCCACATTTAGCCTTAGCATACTCATTCTTTTCCAGAAGAAGAATTTCAAAACCTGGCACAGAGTCCTCTTGCCCCTACATGTCAGGCAAAGGGGGTAAGATTTATAGGTGGATCATGAAACCGAGGAGGTAAGGTTTATAGGTGGATGATGAGACTTCAATGAAACTGATGCTTCTGCTTCTACACCATTAGAGCCAACACTTCATTCAAAAATTGAGAATTTTATGGAGAAAGGGGTTGGAAGCTTGCTATTACCTATGAATCGCCCAAAGCACCACTTCTTCCATATTGAAAGCATCAAAAAGAAGAGTGCTTCTCATGGCTCACTGTACTCCACTTCTACATCAGCCCCAGTTTTTGGCGAAGACTCAGCGGTGATACAGACACCTAACTTGACCCCACAAAAGAAAGGAAGCTCTTTGCTCATGAGAAGGTGCACAGTGATTTTACATTGGTAAGCCACCAGCCTTTCTCCCCGAGCTGCTCGAGCATCAGAAGTGGGACATACCAAAGCTAGAGATGCCCACAGGGAGGGATGCCGTCTGGCACTATTCCTACTCTGGGTCCCTATGCACCTGTTGTAAAACCCTCCTGCCAAAAAGCACTTCAGCTGAGGCAAACAGGTCTACCCTATAGTTCACGTATGAAGGCTGAGGCGAGGGACCATGTGGCAGCCCTGCATATCTCGTCTGTCAGCCTGAGTGCCCAGGCGGCGGATGTTGCAACACTCTGGGTTGAGTGGGCGTGATACCGCTGGCACTGGCTCGAATGAGTCCCATAACATTTAGCTATTGCAGCTCTGAGCCAGCGACCAATCGTGGAGGAAGACACCTTTTGACCCTGGGATCTGGGGAGAAAGCGAGGCGAAAAGTGCCTCCGTCTTCCTAAATGCTGCAGTCGCTGAATGTAAATCGCCAAGGCTGGCGCACATCAAGGTGATGCCATTGGTGCTCAGGCGATGACCGGATCGGGGCAGAAATTTGGAAGGACCAGTTCTTGAGCCCTGTGAAAGGAGGAGTTGACTTTGGGAACAAGCGTGGGATCGGGCCTGAGGACTACCCTGTCGAATGGAACACATGAGGTCTTTCTTGAATTGACAGAAGCGGCCAGCTCTGAAATCCTCGTGCTGATGTAATAGCCACCAGAAATGCCATCTTATATGTCAGTAACTGTAAGCTGATGGTCCTCAAGGGTTGAATGGGACCTTGGAGAGTGCTGACAGGACCTTGTGTAGTCCCAAGTGGTGCCGGTGTGTACAACTGGTGGTCTCAAATTGGTGGCACCTAGAGAAAACTGCGAATCCTAGGGTGTTGAGAGATGAAACTCCCGAAGAAAATAACTGATGCCAGGGCGCCACCTGGCGTGAAGTGTTGAGGGATAGACCCTTATCCAGCCCCTCCTGTAGAAAGTCCAACAGTTGAGCCACAGAAGGAGAGGTGGGGACAACCCCGACTTGGCGCACCATTTGCAGGCGAGCCAGGTGAGGTGGCGTTGTAAATGCACTGTGGATGGGCCCTAGCTGCCTGTATCGTCTCAATAGCCTTAGCGAAATATCCTCTGACCTCAGGCGTTGCCGCTCAACCTCCAAGCGGCCAGGTTGAGCCACTGCGGTCTGGATGGAGGACGGTCCCTGAGAAAGAAACCTGGAGGTGGGATTCTCCAGGGATCCTGGATGGACAGTCTCCTCAGGTCCATGAACCCACGGCCTTCTGGGCCAGTGAGGGGCCACCACAACAATCTCCGCCCTTTATCCAGAACCCGTTGGATCAGCCGGGGAATCACTGGAAGCGGAGGAAAGGCATATAGTAGACCTGCCGGCCAAGGGCAGAGTGCGTTGGCGTTTTCCGCTCCTTGGGCGGAGTACGGAGATATAAGGCGTGGCAATTGTGTATTGCGGGGAGAGGCAAACAGGTCTATCACAGGGAGACCGAATTTCTGGACTGCCTCCTGAAACAATGAGGGGTGCAACTGCCATTCCGCCTGATCGGCGTGGCCCTGCTGAGCCAGTCGCTTCGCACATTGGTGACCCCGAGATGTGCTCGGCCTTGATGGAAAGAAACTGTTCTCGGCCCACGAAGCAATTTCTCTGCCTCCCGCATCAAGCGTTTGGAATGTGTGCCCCTTGTTTGTTCAGGTGTGCCTTGGCGGTGATATTGTCTGTGAGCACCAACCGTGATTGGAGCGCAGTACCGACCTGAAACTGCGCGAAAGGTGGGACCCGCAACTCCAACCAATTGATGTCCTCGCCCTCTCTGGAAGAGACCACTGTCCCTGAGCCGTGTGGTGAAGATAGTGTGCCCCATCCGTACAGGCTGGCGTCCGTCGTGGCGACCTCTCTCGGTGGATCCCTGAAAGGACAACCTCTTTTGATGGCTGTCGCCGTCCACCAGCGTAAAGATCTGATAGCGCTGGGAAGGTACCCTAACCGGGCCATGGAATTGTCCCTCCTGACCGTTGGTAGGGCAGCAAACCACTGTAGTTCCCTGGCATGCAGTGAGCCCAAGGGGCGATGGATATACAGGAGATCATCTTCCCCAACAGCTGTGAAAGCAGCATGAGGGAAACCTTCGGAGAACTGATCTCCTGTACCAGCTTCCTAATGCTTTCCTGTCTGTCGGGGAGAGGAAGACTGTGCCCTGTGTTGTATCTAGGACCGCCCCTAGATGAATTAGTCTAGTTGTGGCGTCAGGTGACTCTTGTCCCAGTTTATGGAGAACCCGTGACTCTGAAGAGTGGTAATGGTACTAAGGAGTCCGCCCTGGACTGTGGGATGGATGAGGCTAGGATCAAAATGTCATCAAATAACAATGGAGTCTAATGGGTCTGCTCCTGAGAAGCGGCCAGTGCGCCAGGACCTTGGTAAAGTCCTGGGGGCAGAGGCCAGTCGAGGGAGGGCGGCGTACTACGTAGTGAATGTTATTGTAACAAAAGCGGAGAAATTTGTAATGTGAAGGTCGAATCGGTATGTGCAGGTATGCCTCCGTAAGGATCAATGGAGTGAAATCGTCTCCCTCCTGATGCCTAGTAAGATTGACTGTAGTGTAGTCATCTTAAATTTCGATAAACTAAAAATGGATTGAGGCGTTTTAGATCCAGATGGCTCTCCAGCCCCGAGCTCTTGGGACCCACGAAGAGTGGGAATAAAAACCCTGGCCCGTTGATCTAGGGGAACCTTCTGGATGGCCCTGATCTCCAACAAGTGGGAGATGGCGGATTGCATGAGAGCCCTCTTAGGGGTCTCTGGAACAGGAGACACTTCATGAAGAATTGCGGTGGGCTGGAGATGAACTCAAGGGCCAGACCAGACCTGATGGTGTTCCTCACCCAGGCATCCGAGGTAGAGGAGTCCCACTGGTGAAACAGTCTCAGCGACCCCTATGGGTGTCGAATCCCTCTCCTCACTTGGAGCGATGGAAGCCCCTATTACTGGCTCCCTAAACCTCGTCTATTCTGCCCCTGGTCGATTACAGCTGGCAAAGTCGGACGAACCCGACTGTTGCCCCTGGCCCTGGGTACTGGGCGATGGAACCTAGGTTGATATTGTCCGGTAGAGAGCAGAGAGGGCCCCAAATGTCTGTGAAGGCGGAAATCCGACCTCCTGAGAGCTGGGAGGATCCTCTTCTTCGATTCGTCTCGATAAAGAAGAGGATCAAGGGCCTTGCCAAATAGCTTTCCCGGATATAGGTGCAGGCGCGAGCCTCCATTTGTGCCTCGCATCTGCCTGCCAATGGCGAAGCCACAATAGGCGCCTGGCCAGACCTGAGGCGCTATGGCTGGGAGGAGAACTTAACTGCGCTAAAGGTGGCGTCTGCGAGAACTTCGACGCCCGCGATGATTTTGCGGCGTCCTGATGCGCCCTAGTATTGGATGGTGGTATTACGTCTCTCAGATGGTGGAGCCACCTGAGAGAGGACCGTGTAAAGAAGCGGCGTGGCACGGCCGCATCAAGCGTCGCTCTCGCAGGCCATCTCCGCTCTCCTTTCCTCTGCCTTCAAAGCGTCCTCCGCCTCCCTGGGATGGCTGAGGAGGATACCAGGGGCGCTATGGGGTGCGTCCACCTGGGGTATTCAAGTGTGGAAAACTCTGGGTCCAGGTTATAGAGTCTCTTATCGTTCCTGTGGGGGGATAGGAGGCAGAGAGAGCCCATTGTTTGTCCACCAAGTCGGTGAACATGGGAGGGACTGGAATGGCTTCTGATTGATGGTAGGCTGATGAAATATCAGGTAGCCTGGTTCCTGCTGCGACTCAGATGACTGGACTGGGGAGGCTGGCAAGCGGGCTGTGTTCTTTGCCTTGAACAAGAGTGACTTGAACAAGTGTGGCTTGAATAGTCCCATGAAAACAGGATGGTGGGGGCAATCCCTTCGTCATCGGACATCCCCTCTCCAGGGGTCGCCTCTGAGAGATCCAGGTCAATATCATGAAGGGACCTAGTCTCCTGATCTACCCAATCCTCCTGGGGCCCGTGTCCTGAATACCCTGTGTGGAAAACTCCCCTTGTGGGAATGTTGTATGATGTTGCTGTTCCACCATACTCACGGAGCGGCCGAGAGGACATGCAGTCGGAGCGATGGGATGTTGGAAGGCGGAGAGATTGCTGCACCCGGAAGCAATGCCCCTCTGTAGTGCCAGTTCCATCCATGACCTCAGTCCTGGTGGTATTTCCTCTGGGAGCTTCGGCTTCGGTGAGGAGCCCGCCGCTGTGGGCGTGAATGTAGCCTCAGGGGTGATGCGTGGGGTCAGCCCGACCGTTGGGTGGATCTGGGCCTTTGCGCAGATGGGGTGGATAAGTCCAGGGCAACCAGAGGTGGACTTGGAGGTGAGTGAAGAAGAGGATCTAGTATGAGAATCAGGCCGGGCTCCTGGTGCGCTTTAGCACTATTTTCTCCAAGGCCTGGTGCCGTCTATGAAGTCCTTCTCAGCTGCCGGGATGGCCTGCTAGACTGAGACATCTGTGTCCTAGATCCCTGATCACTAGCCATTGTATATTTTTCCTCCAACTATTAATATTATTATAATTGCACTGATTATAATCACAATTATAATTACAGTTATAATTATTATTATTATTATTATTGGAATTCTATTAACAATAGTGGTAGTGATGGAGACCCTGTGAGCTCAGAGGCCTAGTCGAGATGAGGCCTGGTAAAATGGCCCCCAAGGAGGGAAGCCTAAGATGGCGAAGGCCTCTCTGTCAGGCAGCTATGTGGCGGGGATGACCCGAGCCCCAAGAAGGGAAGCTTAAGAGCGAATCGAGGCGTTATTATTGTTATTAGAGGCCTCGGTCCCCAAGAAGGAAACTCTGTGAGGCACTTGGCTGCTGGCGGCCTTCCCTGAGCTCTCTTGCGGCCCGACAAAATGGCGCCTCGCCTCGTGGCCCTCTGCACCTAAGCGTGCACAGCCCCCAAGAAGGGAAGCTGTCCAGGCGCTGCAGTCAATTTAGGCCACACGCAGCCACGCAGCTCATTTTGGCGGTGGCGTCAGGTGGTGACAGGAAGCGGCGGCTTTCCCAGAGATCGGGCGATAGGAAAGGCGGCGGCGTTGCAGCCGCCCCAGAATCCACAAGGCTTTGGTGGCGGGGAAGGCGGCGCAGCGATCGAGCGATAAGGCAGCGGCTTATTATTTCAGCAGCTCCCAGAATCAACAAGCCCTCAGCTCTGCCGAAGGCTCGCGATCTGGCGATCGCAAGATAAGTCTGAGTGCCGCCTCAGACTGCTACTCTAATAGCGATCCCGGCTGCCTGCTGTTAAAACTCAGTCGGGATCAAAGGCAAGTGAAAAGAGACAAACCAGCGTTTCTCTGCTCGGTCAAATACCCAGCTACTCGCATCGAGGCTGAGCAAAAAACTGGGGCGTTGAGGTGGAGTGACAGGAGGAGCGTCCCAGTATATTTTGCCCAGCCTGCTTGTGAACTCGAGCACCTCCCACTTCTGGATGCTCGGAGCAGCTCGGGGGAGAACAGATACCCCTGATGCTTTAGCGTACACTGAAGTAGTCAGAGGCCCGAGATACTCACCCTATGCCTTCAAGACAGACCTGGGTTGGGGAATCTCAGGAATTGTCTGTGTCGATCGGATGCAGGCCCCAACCCAGGCAAATGCTTTCGCAACATCCTTTCCAACAGCTTTCCGACGCCCTTTGAAGCTGTGGAAGCAAGAGTACCATTCAGCCCTAAAGGCGCCAGGCGACCAGCAGACTTTCACCATTGGAAGCAAAAGTACCGGTCCAACCCTAAAAGGCCACCAGAAGCGACCAGCAGACTTTCACCATTGGCAGCAAGAGTACCGGTCCACCCTAAATGGCCGCCAAAGGCGTCTAGCAGACTTTCACCAAGAAGCTCTACACTAGACTGGTCACCGACCTAGTACTGATGCGGAGAAAGGCTGAACTTGAAGATTGAACCTCAAGCTTTGCATGCTTTGCTTTGTTTGATGCTTTATTACTATTTACTGTTTCTCTTAGTTATACAGCTTACTGTTTATCTTAGTTATATAGTTAACTGCTATTCAGTTAGTATTACTGTTTACTGCTTATCTTAGTTATATAGTTAATTACTCTTTAGTTAGTAGTGGAATTTACAATTCCAGGCGGGGAGTGTGCTGTCCAGACAGTTTAGAGTTAATGGGATTTGGGATAGTTACTTAGGAATTGGGAGCTGTCCCCTTAAGGGAATGCATCATGGTAAATGTAGTTAAGGTATCCTGGGAAATGTAGTTCATGTCATGTGGCCACATCTGTAATGCTGATTGGTCACTGAATTGACCCTTAGTGGGTTGGGGGAGGTTTCTTCACTCTTGCCTGAACACAGCCTCATGGTAGCAACTCTACCCCCTGCTTCTACGATATGGGATGAAGGAGATAACCATCTTTTTACCTATAAAGACAGACATGCAAAGGATTGGACATTAAGAAGAACCTCGTTATAACTGTGTGTTAATGAGAATGCCTGATGAACCAATAAAAAAGACTTTGTATGGATGCTTTGTGGAGTTTATCTATCTGCTTTGTACAAGACATAATAGTAAAAAGATGGTTATCTCTTTCATCCCATATCGTAGAAGCAGGGCACAAAGCAGATAAACTCCACAAAGCATCCATACAAAGTCTTTTTATTGGTTCATCAGGCATTCTCATTAACTCACAGTTATGATGAGATTCTTCTTAATGTCCAATCCTTTTCATGCCTGTCTTTATAGGTAAAAAGATGGTTATCTCTTTCGTCCCATATCATAGAAGCAGGGGGTAGAGATGCTACCATGAGGCTGTGTTCAGGCAAGAGTGAAGAAACCTACCCCAACCCACCAAGGGTCAATTCAGTGACCAATCAGCGTTACAGATGTGGCCACATGACATGAACTACATTTCCCAGGATACCTTAACTACATTTACCATGATGCATTCCTGGGGACAGCTCCCAATTGCTAAGTAACTATCCCAAATCCCATTAACTCTAAACTGTCTGGAAGCACATCCTGCCTGGAATTGTCTACTAAACTAAAGAGCAATTAAGATAAGCAGTAAACAGTAATACTAACTGAATGCAGTTAACTATATAACTAAGATAAACAGTAAAAGTAATAAAGCATCAAACAAAGCAAAGCATGCAAAGCTTGAGGTTCAATCTTCAAGTTCAGCCTTTCTCATAGCAACACTAGGTCCGGTCTGGTGTACAGCTTCTTGGTGAAAGTCTGCTAGACATTCTGGTGGCCATTTAGGTGGACCGTTGCTCTTTGCGGAAAGTCATAGAATGGACTACTCACAAAAGGACAATCTCTGGACAACTGCAAACTGGATAGAAGCATTTCTGTCAAATAGACAACAAATGGTCAAAATCGTCCTATCAAATTCTGTACCTGTCAACAGTGGTGTCCCCAAGGCAGTGTTCTAGGACCAACTCTCTTCATGCTCTACATGAATGACCTCTGTGATCATATTAAGAGCAATAGCGTTCTCTTTGCTGATGATGTAAAGCTATTCAACACCACAGACAATACTCCTACTCTTCAAAAAGACCTCAACTATGTATCTGAATGGTCAAACAAATGGCAACTTCAAATCTCAACAAATAAATGCTGTCTTACATATTGGCAAAAAAAATCAGAAAATAAAATACAAGCTGAATAGTCAAGACCTTGTTGATGATCCAAACTCCGTCAAGGACCTTGGAATACTCATCTCTAATGATCTAAGTTCTAGAGCCCACTGTAACTACATAGCCAAAAAGGCATTAAGAGTTGTTAATCTAATCCTACGTAGCTTTTTCTCTGGTAATATCACACTACTAACTAGAGCATACAAAACATTTGCTAGACCAATACTTGAATACAGATCATCAGTCTGGAACCCATATCACGTATCTGATATTAACACAGTTGAGAAAGTCCAGAAATACTTCACAAGAAGAATTCTACACTCCTCTACTCGTTGCAGAATACCTTATACCACTAGACTTGAAATTCTAGACCTAGAAAACCTAGAACTACACTGTCTTTGGTCCAATCTAAGTATAGTATATAAAATCATACATTGCAATGTCCTACCAGTCAATGAATACTTCAGCTTCAACCATAACAATACAAGAGCACACAATAGATACAAACTCAAGGTTAACCGCACCAATCTTGATTGCAGGAAATACGACTTCAGCAACAGAGTGGTCAATGTCTGGAATACTCTACCTGACTGTGGTTTCTTCCACAAACCCCAAAAACTTTAATCTTAGATTGTCTACTCTTGACCTCACCCCTTTCCTAAGAGGTCTGTAGGGGGCGTGTATAAGCGCACCAACGTGCCTACCATCCCTTTCTTATTGTTTCTTTTATTGTTTCTTTTATTTTTCTTATATGTATTCATTTCATGTATTCATAGCTATGTTTACCCTTATACTTATTATCTTGTAAGCGATTGACAAATCAGATAAATAAATAAAATAAATAAATAAAATAAATCTTGTCTGGGCAGGTTTGCTATGAGAATCCAGAAATTGATTCTGAGTGGCTATATAGTGTTAGTCCTTGACTTATGACCACAATGCACCTGGAATTTTGGTCATAAGTTGTTGCAATTGAGGCCCACGATCGAGCTTAATTTTATGACTGTTTTTATGAATCATCACAGTCAAGTGAAATATTTAGTTGTTAAGTGAATGACAGGATAATTAAGTGAATCCAGAATATCCAATGGGTACTTTTTTGCTGTTTTCTGCCACAAACTGACAAAAAGCATTGCAAATTGTGGTGACATGACCATGGAATGGTATAACCAATTGTAAATGGTAGTTGGTTGTCAAATGCCCAAAATGCAATCATGTGATGGGGAAGCAGTAGCAGTCGTAACTTTGAGGATGGACCCTAGATAGCTTTTTTGAAGTCCATCATAACTATGAATGTTTGTTAAGTGACTGCTCTTAAGTTGAGAACTATCTATAACCTAGAACAAGTTATGCAAATCCAAGCACCATTCACTTAGGTGCTAAACACCAGCCATAAAACTCAACAGAAACATACATTATTGAGGACAGAATCCAACATTCTAATAAAAGTGAGTTTTTAGAACAAGAAGATTTGCTAGAAACTGTAACTGAGCAATTTGTTTTATTCACACGAAGTGCTTCAACCTTAGCTCTGATAACAAGGCTGTTACAGGCAAAGCCCTACTGTGGAAAACTTCCAAGACATGTGTCCCAGTCTTCCCTAATCTGGTGCCTTCTATAGAGTTGGACTTCAGCCAGGTGTTCTTAAGAACTGCTAGACCGTTGCTGGGCTACATATAACGGGATCTGAAATCCAGTATATTTAAAGGGATCAGGTTGTAGAAGGCGGTTCTTCTTGTTTTACTTTTTTTTTTTTGCAAAAGAAGATGAAGTTTGGATCCAAGCCAAGGAATCATAAGGCTTCATGCAGCCAGCCTGACTGGAACAAGCCTGCACACATCTCTCGCACCAATATTGATCTGCAAAGTGCTGTTCCTTGAGCAAGTTCACTGCAGGTATTTAAGCATTGTGCCACGCGCCACTGCAGGTATTTAAGCATTGTGCCACGCGCCAAACAGAACTCAGTTTGATAAAAAGGAAACATGTCTGCAGTGAAGAATGAAAGCTTTCTTTCTCTTATTGATTTTGGTTATGTACCATCCATCTTGATCTGCCAAAGATAATGGAAATTTCAGACACAGATGCCTGTAACATTGCTATAAGCTATGATGCACACTGATAACTGCCAGCACTTACACCAACTGCATTTGCATTTTTATTGAGGCATACATCTTGGTATTCCATACCAACACACATGCACATCTAAATTGAGTGTTAAATCAAGTCCTTTTTGTACAAAAGAAGACTTGAAGATAAACATGTGCCTATTTTTTCCCCAACTCTAATATGTCACTACTCCATCAATTTAACAGAATTGTTATCACCTTGGGTAATCTGTATATGAGTGATAAGGAAGTCAACTACCTAATTATGTATTTATATATTTTAATATTCTTCAATAAATTCTTCTTAAAACTTGATTCAGCCTATATGCGATTGGCATGGATATGTATCTAAAAACGTTAGACGTTTAAGAAAACTGGGATTATATTTTCTCAAAGGAGGTGAAAGAATACAAGTAGACTTTCAACCATTCATTTAGTGAAAATTACAACAGTACTGAAAAAAGTGATTTACGACCATTGCAATATCTCCATGGTCATGTGATCAAAATTTGTGTGCTTGGCAACTGGCATGCATTTATGATGGTTGCAGTGCCCACATCACCTTTTGCAGTCCTCTGGCAAGCAGTCAATAAGGAAGCTGGATTAAGCTTAACAACCATGTTACTAACTTAACAATTGCAGTGATTCACTTAGCAACTGTAGCAAGAAAGTCATAAAATGGGGCAAAACTCAATTAACAACTGTCTTGCTTAGCAACAGAAATGTTGCCCTCAATTGTGGTTGTAAGTCAAGGAATTAAATGGCTTACTGTAGCTTCCTTGCTGTTTTTCATCAGTGTCTGTGGAAATAAACCGATGCTAATCTTTAAATTAGTCTATGTTCCCTGCAGACCTTCACTGCCTCATGCTGTTCTCCAAGTTGCACATCCCATTTCTTCTCCAAGTGCAGTCCCATTCTCTCTCCAAGCCAGCATCTAAATTGTGCTATTTGGAGAAGGAGTGGTGTCTGCTGTTCTTTAAGCCAGTGTTCTATTGCTTGGTTGAGCGAGGGTGTGCAGATTGCCAACGAGGCATGGTGTGAGTGAAGATGGGCTGAGTGAGGGTACATTGGTGGGGGAGCCTTATCCCTATTGACTTTGCTTGTTTAAAGTCAGCAGGGAAGGTTGGAAATCACAATCACGCAACTATGGGATGATGCAACTATCAAAGTGTAAGTCATTTGTGCCCAGATTGTGATCATGTGGCTGTAGGGTGCTGGGATGGCCAGAACTTTGAGAAATGGTCATAACCACCACTCACCCGGTTCCGTCATAACTTTGAACGATAGCTGAATGAGAGGTCACTAACTTAGGACTACCTGTAACATAGAACAATTTTCTGTTAGAGAATGCATTAATGGCAAACACAAGGCAAACAATGTGAGTAGATAAATTAAATGAGTAATTACCTCTCCAAATTCTTCATAGTTCTGTTCTAGGTAGGTCGTCCCTTTCTTTTCCTGAGACAACTCCCCATGGATTTCAGATTGATCGCTCTCACTCTCATTTGTCTTCCGACTATTCTCATGCAATTCATTTTCAGACTCTTCTAGGTTGTCTCGTTCAGATTTGTCTGAAAAAGCATCGTTCTCCAAGTGATGGTTTTCCAGAGCTGAATCATTCAGACTGAAACAGATGGTTATACTGTTTTAATTTCAAAACATTTAGAACCTCTGAAAATAGAAGGTTTATTCAGTCAAGAAGTGGATCTGAGCATTACAGCAAATATTCCCTGGAGAAAATTCCTTGATACCACAAAGTCATTCCCCTTCCACCCCTCCTGGACATTAGTCCTTAACCAAAACTAGGAGCCGAACTTTAATCATTAAGCAGGATGGATGTTATGTGAACCACACCCAATATTATGAACTTTTTTGATGTGGTTGTTAAATTGAATCACTACAGTTGTTGAACAAATCTGGCTTCTCCCTTGACTATGCCTGTTAGAAGTTGGCTGGGAATGTCACAAATGGCAATCACTTGAGCCTAAGATCCTGCAACCATCATAAATACATGATCTACTCAAAAGACCAGAGGCCAAAGTCACTCTCATTTAAGAATCTGAGCCATAAGTGAAATTTAGTAAATGGGGCACATAGAAATAAATAAAACAGAACAAGGACCATTTGTGAATGTGAAGCTAAATATAAACCTTTCTTTTAGTAACCATCTATATCTGACCCTTCTTTTCCTCACTGCCATCTCCCTCTTGCTGGACTAGCCCTGCTCTGTATTCAAGCTTGATCTGACCATTCAATACCAATATCAAAGCATAAAGAACAGAACATTGTGAATGCTGGTTACCCCATTATTTAACTCCACTGTTTGCTAAGCCAACAAATGAAAATGGAAAAAGATTAATCACTCCGGAAAACATGCAATTGGTAAGATTGCTTTCATAAAAGCCTACTTAAGAGTCTGAAAGGCTTTGCTATGAAGATTTACAGTCACACACTGATCAAATATAGTGATTTCTGACTTTAAGCCAAGCTATATATTTACAGTAGTTCAATGGGCCTACATCTATTTATATTAGCTGAGTTGGCCTTTACTTTTGATGCATCTTAGAAAAGAATTACAGTGGATAACGGCTTTGTGTATTTATAGATGGGCACTCCTAATATTTTCCAGCCAAAAATGATTGCAATGGATTTTCTCAGGTTAGGAAAAGAAATAATGGTGAGAAACTTTGTATCTGGACTCTTCCTCCTTACCTAACATAAAATTTCATGAATAACACAGAATATATGCACATGAAAACTTTTGACTATGAGCAGTTTAGAATCAATTATTTTTTAAAAATAGTCAAGGTCATAGACTGATGTACTGCTTTCTGGACACGATATCAAGATTTTAAAAAATTCTTACACTTTTAACTTTTTTAGAGAACATATTTTCCATGATGATACTGTGCAAAATAAGGATACATGGAGAAAATAATAGAGAAGGAGGAATGCTCATTCCAATATCCATGATATGGTAAACTTGATTTTCTTAATCATACAGTATGTATCTCATTTAAGATAATATGCCAAATCACCGCCTCTCAGCTTTTCCTAAGATGTAAGAAGGTTATCTTCTAGATTAGGGGTGTCAAACTCATGTTGTCACGGCGGCATCACATGACGTAGCGGGATTCTCCCACCCTTTACTAAACCGGGCATGGGTGTGGCCAGCGTGTGATGCATCCAGCTCACTGGACCAGTGACAGCCCCGTTCTAGATGGGGTTGATTCCCACGAGTTACACAAAAATCCATGGTAAATCTGCATGCTATGCTGAGTAGCAAATTTACATAGATGCAGAGGACATATTTCGAGTCTGCTTTTTTAAGTTGGCAGAACAACTTCTGAAATCCAATCCTACTTTATTTGTCTCTAGGACTATTGACAGGTTTCATAACCAATATTAAGAGCGGAATTGAATACTTCTTGGCTCTTAACTCAAGCTATTAATCATTAGAAGGAAAAGTGCTTGCCATTTCCTTCAACATGATATATTTACATTTTTTTCCTCTGCAAATATGGTTGATGATTGATTCTTTAGAGAAATCTTCTTTGCATCTCACAATAAAGAAAAACTGCTATAATTAGAACAGAGCAGAGAAAAAATAAAATCTTTATCCAGATCCTCCTTCATTATTATAGCTATACAACATATTGCCAGAATTTGAAGAAAGCATCTCTCAGAATATGAACACAACACAGAATATATAGGCACACCCCCTATTTCAGAAGACTGTCTCCATGGAAATCTATTGACCAAACCTCCTTATTTTAGAACTTCCGCCTGCTTTGAAATATGGAGCTGGTGACTGCCTAATGGTCAGATAGACAATAGCAACCAACAACTTCACTAAAAGGAAAACAGATTAATTCCACAAAGCAAATATGTGGTATACTTGTTGATATGGGTAACAATATAATAGGAGTGGGGAATGGTCTAACATCTTATGATAGATTATGAAATAAGATAATTTACAATCATAAAATAGATGTAGTTAGACACAATCCAAACTATGAAATCAAAAGCTGTGAAAAGGACTCTTCATCAATAGGAAACTTTCATTATTAGGGAAATATCCAAACCATTTGGACTGGATGCTATATGTGTAAATAATAATAAGCAGAGAAAGGGTGCATTAATCTCCATTCTCAACTCAAAACAGTCTTAACTGAGAGAAAGTAATCAGCCAGCACAGAGGAGCAATAAACACTGAGGAGCAAAATGATTACGACTGATTCTTTAAATCATCATGTCTGTGACTCTTCCCTTCAAGACAAGTTTAAATAATCTGAAAAAGCATTAA
Source organism: Naja naja (assembly GCA_009733165.1). Taxonomy (NCBI): domain Eukaryota; kingdom Metazoa; phylum Chordata; class Lepidosauria; order Squamata; family Elapidae; genus Naja; species Naja naja. The sequence continues at coordinate 265,096,437 of CM019148.1, forward strand.
GTGTAATTAAGTGACCTAATAATGAGATCATGTCAGCTTAATTAGCTTACTTTCTTAAGGAGATGTAATTTAACTGGAGGATTTATCCCAGCATGATACCTTAACTGATACATCTAGAATGGTTAGATATTCTGGAAGATCAGCTGTCTGAATGTTCATTTTAGACTGAAAGTCTTAGTCTCTCCTGATTTATTCCTGAAATGTTTTTACAGCCATCTAAATGAGATCTGGGCATTCTATGGCCCACGAGCCACATCTGGCCCTTTGGCTATTTTGGGGTGGCCCACAGCAATGGCCACAGTGGTGGCGGCCGCAGTGGCAGCAGCAGCCCTATTAGTTTGGCCCGCACAACAGTCTCAGTTTTCTGTGTGGCCATGTGGGAAAAATAATTGCCTGATCTAAACAAATGCACATTATCAATTCTTGCTAGCATGGGCAATACAGACCTGGGAAATGGTGGATGACTACATAATCCAGAACTGATTCCAAAGCAGCAAGTGGATGGTACATTCTAACATTATTACAGAAAATATAATACAAAAATATAACAAAGCATATTTGCATGACCATATGTTTCGTTCAAGTTCTAGTGCCAGAAGCAATTTTATTAGTGGAAGAAGCTAAATGGATTCCATCTAAGGTTACAAATATATGTGTTCTTTGCTAGAAGCGTCACTTTTGAGTATACATGCATGACATTTTGGCGCAATTTGCTAAACTTTTCCCAAAAGAAAATTCTGGAAATTTATAATATGGAGAAGCAGCAATGCAGTGGACTTCCCTGCCCCAAGTCTATCCTATTTATCCTTTCATTTTTCTTTTCATAAAGGAAAAAACCTCTACTATAGTCTGACCAACTAGACAAGAGAACAGTGGATTAATGAAGAGGAAAAAAACCCCACTTCTATGTAGGAAGCATTTCCAACATCAGAATATATACAGTTGAAAGAAGCTTATTCTTACTGGAAAAGTTCCTGATCTGAGACTGTCGCTGTGTGGAGCAAGTTGTACAGCCCAGCATGTGAAGAATCATTTGAGCAATTCAGATCTCCATCCTTCGCTTGCTTAGAAGCGCTTAACCTAAAGAGGCTGGAGCAGCGCAAGGCCAATTCCAGGGCATCTAACCAGCATCGACCTATGAAACAGAAGCAAAGCACTCAAAGTAGGCAATGCACAACAACGACTGTTTCAATTTCACACTGGCAACACCAAACCAATGAAAATTATTTTTTTCCTAAGGAAAATGTGATGAATAACACTCTATCAACAAAGGATAAAATGAAAGTCAAACATAATTCTCCACCAGTGAACACCGAGCAAATATTCAATTCATACCATTAAAAATTAAGCTAAACCTTACCAAAGCCAAGAATTAAAAAGAAGGGTATGGGTAGAGAAAAAGATGTGAAGTCAGCTCTGCTAAATAAAAGCTGCCACCAGACTTTGTTTAGTCTCTATCAAAAGTCTAAACTCGTTGTGAGTCATAAAAGAAGTCTAAAAAAAATCTAGCAATTAATGGCAAAAGTAGAATAAGGAAAATGATATGAAGCATGCTTA
>CM019148.1:265098993-265211127 GCA_009733165.1 Naja naja
TAGAAGTGGAAGATTGCACATCACTACCTGACTTGGGTGCTGACATTGGAATGGAGATGGGTTGGGAGAGAGACCAGATTCTAACAGTCTAACAGGGTCTCCTTTCACAGGAAGTCCCAACAAGGAAGAAGAAATGTCAGCAGACACACATCCTCTCACTGGGTGAGAGCGTTAAAACTTCTGAACCATGAAGGTCTCAAGCGTACATCGTAAGAGCCCCACCTATTTAAAGGAATACATTAGATAGGTTGGGGTTTGGTATGGACTGAACCTAGTGGGGAGGGGTGTTATGTATGTGGGTTTGAATGTTATTGGTTTATTTGAACTGTTCTTGTAAAATGTCAAATGGTATTGGTTTAAATAGTCTTGGGAAGAAACCCTGCACTCCCATTGGCTGGTAGCTACGTCTGCAGGCTATAAGAGAGCAGTCAGTGTAAGCTTCCAGAGGAGTCTATTCGAGCTGTAGTCACTTAATAAACTCGCTTGGAACTCCTGCATCTGACTCTTCTATGCAAGAAACAACACAAATCATACTATGAAACAGTCCATATAGATCGTGGGATACAAGCAACAAAGTTACAGCCATACAGTCACAAGTGGGAGGGATGCATGATAAGGAGTGATGAGAAGATTAACAGTAATAGTAGTGCAGACTTTGTAAATAGTTGGACAATGTTGGAATTATTTGTTTAGCGGAGTACACACTGGGGAGAAAACCTATTCAATCTGGGAGGCTTTGGAACAAATGCCATGGTGGTTGGAGAGGCCATTTTGAACCACCTTCAGGCTGATAAAAGCTTACCCTCAGATACTACTAGGAAAGAAGGAATAAAATATGCTACTGCTGTTGGCACATACTATAAATAACGTTGGAAGCTTTGCCAGAAGTTTGGGTTTGAATGTGGCAAAATGACTGGGATCACCAAAGTTCTTGAAAATGAGAGGTCCATGGGACTTTATAATCCAAACAGAAAGACATCTGGCCCAAAACACCCCTGACATCACTACTATTGGAATCTGGTTGTTGATACTGTAATACCAGGTGATGCACTTGAATTGAAACAACTAGAAAAATAACCAAATACTGCAATCTGTAAACTGACATTTAGCAATAGTGGAGGAAGAAATCAATGGTTGTACCAAAATAGTAATAGTAGCTCTTGGAGCAGTACCCAAAAGGGTTGCCTAGATAGATGAAAATTTCAAAGTTATTAGAACTGAATATTCTGACTTTGCAAAAACCCACCTTACCTGGAACTCAGACATTACCACCTCAACAGTTCTTAGGTTCTTGGTTAGGACTTGAACTGTTGTTTTTACGAGTCCCAGCCTGTGAATCAAATTGAAGATTGATTGATTGATTGAATGAATGAATGAATGATTTATTGGGCCAAGTGTGATCAGACACACAAGGAATTTGTCTTGGTGCATATGCTCTCAGTGTATATAAAAAGATACATTCGGCAAGAATCATACAGTACAACATTTAATGATAATCATAGGGTGCAAACAAGCAATCAAATCATACTAGGAAACAGTCAATATAAATAAGGATACACAACAGCAACAGTTAGTATCAGTGTCATGTGGGAGGAGATGGGTGATAGGAATGATGAGAAGATTAATAGTAATAGTAATGCAGACTTAGTAAATAGCTGGACAGTGTTGAGAATTATTTGTTTAGCAGTGATGGCATTTGGAAAAAAAGTCCTTTTGTCTAGTTCTGGTGAGCAATGCCTCATTTTGGTAGGAGTTGAAACAGTTTGTGTCCAGGATGTGAGGGGTCTGTAAATATATTCACAGCCCTCTTTTGACTCATGCAGTATACAGGTCCTCAATGGAAGGCAGGTTGGTAGTCACTTTTTTCTGTAGTCCTAATTATCCTCTGAGTCTGTGCCTCTCCTGTTGGGTTGCAGAACCAAACCAGACAGAGATGCAGATGAGACTCAATAATTTCCACTGTAGAACTTAATCAGGAGCTCCTTGGGCAGTTTGAGTTTTCTGAGTTGGTGCAGAAGAATATTCTTTATTAATTTATTAATCTTATTAATCTATATTAATAATTGCTTTTATACAAGGATGAAGGGTGCAAGATGCAATTAAGTGGGCTGGGTTGTACTATCCTTTTCTATTTTCACCAACGATATTCCCACTCTGCCCAATCTGGTAAAGAGGGCAGAAAACACTGAAGACAATCCCACCGCTAATCTTTCCCCAAGTGACAACAGCTGTGAATTGCATCTGGAAGCCTACTGCAAGCCAGTGCAACTCACTAGCAGCAGTGTCACAAACGCACTACATGTGGTTGCATTCTGGGCCTACCTAAATTTCACAATGCTCTTCAAGGCCAGCACTACGTAGAGTATATTGCAATAATTTGATGAGGAAATGATTAACCTATGGTAACCGTGAGCAGGATCCACCAATGGGTGCAAATGGTTCACGAGATACATTTGTGCAAACCTCTCCTGGTTATGGCTGCTACCAGCTCCTCAGATAGAAGGGGTATCCAAGAGAACCCCAGATTGGGCATCAACCCTGAATGGTGTGCAGTATAGCTCAAGGTTAATGATGAAAACTAACTAGATCCATAGGGCTGTAAAATCCATAACCACTCAGTCTTGTTAGGGTTAAGCACAACTTCTAAAAGCTGGAAAAGCACTGTCATATCATCATGAAGTGAAGATGTACCACTGAGTATCATCATATAAGATGATACTTCAGCTGTGCCAATGGATAGCTTCACCCAGGAGTCAATAAGTAGAACAAACGTAATAGACATACAAGATACAACACAAAAGTTATTTGTGTCTCACTATCTTGGCAATTCATCCCACAAATGTTCTGGAAAACAACATTTGTTGTTCGTTTTGGAAAAGAATTCCAAATAGATTTTGGGAAGGAAAGGAAGAGGTGTGAAAGCATTCTTTAACTGTTGATACAATATTGGAAGATGGAAGCAAACTTGGATCTGACACTTATCACCAGCATTTATTTTTAAAAGTGAGCATAAGATCTGAATAACAGTCCTGACCAATAACTATTGTTATAAAGTTCCTTCAATAAAGTTAAGTTTTAACCTAGATCATCACATGCTATTTGAAGCTCTCTTACAATAGAGAAATTGATCATTTCAAACCCTGCACCAATTTCTGAAGGGGCTTATTTGGTTTTACGGATAATCCTCAACTTAGAACCACTGATTTAATGTCAAAGTTACAATGACACTGAAAAAAGTGATTTAATCCTCACACTTACAACAATCCCATGCTTGCACTTATGTGATGAAAATTTGGGCACTTGGTGACCAGCATGTCTTTATCTTCATAAATATCTTAGATGAGGGAGTAACAGAAGGGAAACTCATCAAATTTGAAGATGACGCTAAACTGGCAGGAACAGTCAACACCCCAGAAGACAAAAGCTCAGGATCCAAAAAGTTCTTGACAAACTTGAACAATGGGGCCCTATTGAACAAAATGAATTTCAATGTGGAGAAAAGCAAAAGTTTTACATTTAGGCAGGAAAAATCAAAGGTGTAAGTACCAATTAGGCAACACTTGGCTCAAAAATAGTAACTGTGAGCTGGATCTTGGGAGCCCTAATGAATGATCGCTTAAACATTAGCCAGCAGTGTGCAGCAGCAGCCCCAAAAGCTAATGCAATCCTGGGTTGTATAAACAAGAGGCATAGAATCAAAACCACATGAAGTACTAGTACCACTTCATAAAAACCTTAGTAAGGTCATACCTGGAATACTGCAACCAATTTGGTCACCTTACGACAAAAAAGATGTCGAGACTTTGGAAAAAGTTCAGGAAGAACAACTAAGATGACCAAAGCCTAGAGATTAAAACATACGAAGAACAGCTGCAGGATTTGGGTTTGGCTAGTCTAGAGAAAAGAAGGACTGGGGGGATATGACAGCAGTATTCCAGTATTTGAGGGGCTGCTGCAAAACAAGAGGGGGGCAAATCATTCTCCAAAGCACTAGAGGGCAGGACAAGAAACAATAGTTGGAAACTAATCAAAGAGAGAAGCAACCTGGAATTAAGAAGAAACTTCCTAACAGTGAGGACAATTAACCAGTGGAACAGCTTGCCTGCAGAAATCATGGGTTCTCCATCACTGGATATTTTAAAGAAGACTTTCATTTCGTACACTGCAGCCTACAGGGTGCGGTTGCATCATGCAGTGCTGCCAAACTTGATGTCATTCTAATAGAACGGAATGCAAAGTATCTGTCTGGGGTGGATAGTTGTGACCCCTAATTTTATTACTTGGAATAAAGCAGCCAGAAGTCACACAAACTTTAAAACTAATGGTAGGGTTTTTGTCCCCCTGGATGCATGCTTTGTATATGTAACACAGCTGCTGGAAAATAAAACTATTCAGAATGAGGAGTTGCATTCATTGCTAAATTCTAGCAGACAACATCCGTGTGATGTGCCCAGGATTTTCCATTTGATTTTAAAGTGTCTCAAAGTGTTGAGTAGAAAAACATAAAGACATGCTCCGTGTACAATGATTCAGCCATACAAAGCTATAATGAAAATTATGTAATTTATTTCAATGTGTCAAGCACAAATTGTCCCTAACACGGAACATCACAAAGAACATAGTTAAAAATCTGGAAACATTTACATTGAAAGTTAGCCCAGACTGGCAACACCACTAAATATTTTAAGGCTGTATACATACATACAGATATATATATATATATATATACACTGCTATATATATATAGCAGTACTTACCACTTGAATTACTTCAGGCCAGAAAAGAAAAGCATAGTACTGGCTATGCTTTCTACATAAAATATTGCAAATCTTTTAAAAATGGTGTAAAAATAGGAAGACTATCAACATATTCGAGGATGCAGTGGCAAACCCTTACTATAAATGTACCTAAGTGCACACAAGATTTGAAGATGCCTTCAATCAGTCAGTCAGCCCTATACAGATAGTGGGATATTATGTAATACTATACTAGCAATCATCTTTGATAGAAAATACAGGGAAGCCGAACAAATTGATTGCAAATAATCACTTTAGAAATATGTAGAAGCAGTGATTTGCAACTGCTCGGTATCTGTCTGGTGTGCTTCAATAGATAAAAGGTCTCTGGGTGGCAAAAGGGAATCCTGGTGAATCCCAGTACCTTTGGGATTTTGTGACATACAAAATTACTTATAGACACAGTACTTACATGCTCATCTCAAAATAATGCTACAGTTCAGAGGCATTCTTTTCTATAACACGTGTGTGTGTGTGTGTGTGTGTGTGTGTGATGGCTATCTTATGTAGGCTGCAAAATCCAAGATGAGTAGAGGTTTTCTATATCTTGGCTGCTTTCCAGAAAAACATCTGGATTTTTGCAGCCCAATTAAAAATAAAAATAAAACTGATACACAAGCAGGCCTATTTGGCTCACTGACATAATTTAGGGCATCAGCTAATTGCACCTTGAAGGCCTCCAATTCCTAAAAGTGGCAGGCTATAAGAAATTGCACGTATTTGTGGAATGTGATGTGCTTTTCTTGGGGATTTTAGATGTGACAGCACACACCAGAAGACCCAAGAAACTGTGCTGTCTATACCCATTGGCTGAATTTTCACATGGTTGCTTAATGTATGCAAATTAACTGATTCCGGAAGACATTTTAAAGGATGCTAAAATGTCCTCCCTCAACAAGAGAAGAGATATAAAACAAGTCAGTGGGAACCATTTCACAAAAGAAGTAGATGCATACAATGCTTCGGAGGATGTACCAATACTGGCTGGTAACGCTTAACTGTGTCAGAAAAATGACAAGACATAGAAAACAAAATTGCACAATTAAAGCTACATTTGGCTTTAGCATTAAGGCCCATACAGGTAAAGAGGTCCTTGTGAATGTACATGGAAAAAGGCAATGACACTGATCGTAAGAACAAAACTATGCAGGTTCCCTGCCTAACCTGACTCTCTCTCTCTCCTCCTTCCATTCCTGGCTGTGTATTAAAGTGCTTGGTGCCTCAAAGGGCCCCTTGCAATTAAGTCTCCCCTTTTCTACAGCTCCTCACTTTTATTGCTGCCCAATGCAGTGTTTTATTTGAAGACATAATTAATGAAGAGCTGACAGGTTAGAAAGATGCAGAGAAGAAACCAACAGTGAGAGTCCACAAGATTTTGGGGTGAGCCCCTCCTGTAGAGAGATTCCTTGCTCAGCGCAGTGAGGTTTCTGGAAGAAAAAAAAATCAAGCCATTACTATTCAAATGGTCACTGACAGATACAGATCCTACAGAAAAAGCAAAGTATCCATGCAGAATTAAAGCCTAGGCACACATACTTTTTAGGACCTAAAAAGGACCTAAAATAATGTCACACCTTCAATGATTGCTCTATTCACCAACTCTAGTCTTTGCAGCAAAGTAGGCTAACCCCTCCCCAAAATACTTCTAAAAGTATGCTGCTTCCATTGGACTGGGTTCATGAAATATGCTCAGTCAACCTATGCTTTGTTTATGGTTCACAGGGTGTATGAACCCTTGCCAGTGTGAATTATAAACCACAGTTTAGGATTTTGTGCCAACTATTTTCAGTCCTCAGGCACATAATGGAGTACCCGCTATGAACATTTTTTATATATCTACAGGTTCTCTGCCTCAGAGGCTTTTTTTTCACTTGAATTATTTTTTTAAAACCCATTATGAAATATCATACTTATGTATGTCCTGCTGGGCTCTCTGGAGTGATAAGACAGCAGTGTGAATTTCCTTCAAGTGGCTGGTTTCCTTCCCACATTGAGTACATGGGCTTCCAAGGCCTGTGTGAAATGATGAATTAAGTGATGGGATTTCACAATGCAATTTGGAAAAAGAAAGGAATCTGATACTACATTTTCCCTGTTTTTTTTAAATTCCTTCTCTGTAGAGGATTTGCTTATACATAATAATGAAAGGCAATATAAAAACTGGAATGGACAACAAAACTAATTTTAAATTCACTGGATACTGATATTATTCTAGGTCTTGCAGATAGTAGTGTCCCTAACAAGCCATTATGTGTCAAAATGGTACTTGTATCATGATACCATTGCTCAAATGGTGCAATTATGCAGTTGGGTCATGACATCTGATGCATGTAGGTCATGTTATGTGTACATGTCATGATTTTTAACCAGTCCCTCCACTGATACACTGATTATAGATCTATTCAAAGATCCAAATACACCTTTTGCAGATCAGAATGGGCTAACTCGCCATGGCCCACTCTGTGGCCATCTCGCAGTGGGTCAACACAACAACATGTTATCCACCACTGTTTTTTTGACATTACTCGACATTATATCCACTGACAAAAATGGAAATTATGTAGAAGAACTGGTGGTTAACATTTATCACATTGAATTATCCCATGTAGTGATTGTCCTGTGGTGAGTTGTCCTAAGAGTTGTCCTGTACCTTCAAAAACCTGGGCCAAGTGTAGCATACAAATTACCTCACAAAAACAAATACAAAATGAAGTGCATGCTTTGAACCTTAGTAGGGAGAAACTACCAGGTTTTAAAATCTTCTAAAGATTCTAAATGTACTAAGAGGTCATACTATAAACATTGCTATCTCATTAAAATATTAGCTTGTCTAATTTATGGTATTTATTCTAGAGACCACAAATCAACATAGTAATAATAATAATATAATATAATATTATTTATTAGACTTGTATGCAGCCCTTCTCCCTAAGGACTCAGGGCGGCGAACAATAAAAAACCAAAAAATTACAATAAAAATAAATTAAACAAATGCAAGTCTAACGAACATATTAAAAATTAAAACAGTTAAAATAACAACCCCGAGTCAATCCAGACTGGCCTGTTGAAACAGCCAGGTCTTCAGGTCTCAGCGGAAGGAGCGGAGATCAGGGGCCAAACGGAGATCCATGGGGAGCTGATTCCATAGGGCAGGCGCTCCCACAGAAAAGGCCCTAGCCCTGGGGGCCGCCAGCCGACAATGCCTAACCGACGGTACCCCAAGGAGGCCCCTCCTATGGGAGCGCACGGGGCGATCAGAATGTGATGCTGGCAGGAGGCGCTCCCGCAAGTACTCTGGACGCAAGCCATTTAGGGCTTTATAGGTTGTCACCAGCACCTTGAAGCTGACCCGGAAGGCAACCGGCAACCAGTGCAAGTCACGCAGGAGGAGTGTAACATGGGAGTATCGGGACACCCCCATCACAGCCCGCGTGGCCGCATTCTGTACCAGCTGCAATCTCCGGGTGATCCACAAGGGCAGCCCCATGTAGAGAGGATTGCAGTAGTCGATTCTGGAGGTGATGAGCATGAGTGACTGTTCAAAGGGCATCTCAGCTTAGGTAAGGGCGGAGCTGGCGAACCAGTCGAACCTGGACAAAAGCCCCCCTGGCCACAGCTCCCACCTGCTCCTCCAAACTGAGCTGTGAATCCAGGAGGACGCCCAGATTCCTCGCCCTATCCACGGGGGGCAACACCTCTCTCCCCATGACCAAAGATGGTACGTCCAATGAAGACCGAGATGCCGCTAAGAACAGCCACTCAGTCTTGGCCGGGTTGAGGTGGAGCCTGTTACTCCCCATCCAGACCTGCACCGCCTCCAGGCACTGGGACATCACGGAGAGAGCATCACTGATCTGGTTTGGGGTGGAGATGTAAAGCTGGGTATCATCAGTATATTGGTGATACCTCACCCCAAAACCTCGGATGATCTCGCCCAGCGGTTTCATGTAGATATTAAACAGGAGAGGCGAGAGAACCCCTGCGGCACCCCACAAGTGAGGGGCCTTGGGGCCGATCTCTGCTCTCCTGCCAACACCGACTGCAAGCGGCCCAAGAGGTAGGAGAACCACCGCAAAACGGTGCCCCCCACTCCCAACCCCCAAAGCCGCCGCAGAAGGATACCATGGTCGATGGTATCGAAAGCCGCTGAGAGATCTAAAAGGACCAGGACAGAGGAAAACCCCTGTCCCGAGCCCTCCAGAGATCATCCATCAGTGCGACCAATGCTGTCTCCGTGCTGTGTCTGGGCCTGAAGCCCGATTGGTACAGGTCAAGATAATCAGCTTCCTCCAGGAACAACGGAAGTTGCTGAACCACCACGCTCTCAACAACCTTTGCTAAAAAGCCAAGGTTGGAGACTGGACGGTAGTTGTTCAAAACGGTTGGATCCAAGGCAGGCTTCTTGAGGAGGGGTCTCACCACCGCCTCTTTCAAGGCGGAGGGAAAAACTCCCTCCCTCAGAGAGGCGTTGACAACTGCCTGGAGCCAACTGCGTGTAACCTCCCTGGAGGCATAGACCAACCAGGAAGGACATGGGTCCAATAAACACGTGGTGGAAGACAACCTCCGCATGATCCTGTCCACTTCATCCGGGGAGACAGGGTCAAACTCAACCCAAGTAGAATCAGCCAGACTCGTCGTCACCCCATCATCCGACTCCTGCCAGTCAGAGTCCAAGCTGGCCTGAATCTGAGGGACCTTATCCGCAAGATGTAAACTAAATTCCTCTGCTCTGCCCTGCAAAGGGTCCCCCCTCTCCTCCAAATGAAGGAGGGAGCGAGTAACCCTAAACAGAGCCGCAGGGCGATCATCTGCGGACGCGATCAGAGTGGAGAAGTAGGCACACCTCGCCGCTCTGATCGCTTCCAGGTAAGTCCTAATATAGGCTCTAAGCTGGATTTGGAGCGGCTAGTCCTCCACCTGCTCTCTAGGCATCTTCTCTGCCGCTTCATCCCCCGGAGCTCCTCAGAGAACCAGGGAGCTAACCGGGGTCTACGGCGGGAAGAGGCCGCAAGGGGACAACCCAGTTGAGTGCTGCCAAGGCCGCCTGTTGCCAGGCAGCCACCAAAGTCTCGACCGGGCTGTGGTTGAGGGAAGTGGGCAAGAACCCCAGCGCCATCTGAAACCTCTCAGGGTCCATTAGGCACCTAGGGCGGAACCATCGAATTGGTTCCTCATCCCAGCAGCGAGGGACAGCCGATTTGAAGACCAGCCGCAGGAGATAGTGATCTGTCCATGATAGGGGTAGGGTAACCAGTGACCCCCCCCATATCACTACACCACTGCCCCGAGACAAAAACAAGGTTGAGCGTGTTCCCCCTCATGAGTGGGCCCTTGAATCACCTGGGTCAGGTCCATGGCTGCCATGGATGCCATGAACTCCCCGCCTCTCCCAGAGAAGGCAGGTTGAAGTCCCCCAGAACCATGAGCCTGGGAAACTCCACCGCCACCTCCGAGGGCGTCAAGCAGCTTGGGAAGGGCTGTCGCCACGCAGCTGGGGGACAGGTATGTCAGCAACAGACCCAAACGACCCCCCGGGCCCAACCTCAGGAGGAGGGATTCACACCCGCCTATCTGCGGACCCTTGGAAACAGGGTCTCCCTAATAACTATGGCTACCCCTCCACCCCTTCCCTGGGCTCGAGTGCAGCAGCGGAAACCTGGGGGACATAAATCACACAGAGGGACACCCCCCTCCGGTCCCAACCAGGTCTCCGTGATACATGCCAGATCCGCTGCCTCCTCCTCAATAAATTCACGGAGGAGAGGTGACTTATTGGCAACGGATCTGGCATTTACATACACCAGCCTAAGCCCAGGGACCACATCTCCCAAGACCCCAGGGGAGCGGACAGAGACCTGAGGGTCGGAGCGCATCACCGCTCGTAAAAGCAGGGGCACGCTCCCAAAACATAATTTGTCCCTCTGTCTTGTCCCCTCCTGCCATAACCGATCGCCCTGGGAATTGTTGTAAACCCCACCCCCAGCGGACCCCGCGGCCACCTCACCCAGCCCCCCCGCATCGAGACCCGTTTCCGGCCTAGATAAGACATGGTTTTGTATTGGGAGTTGATTCCCCTCCCCGCTCCCTATCCCATTAAAACACAGAATTAAAAAATTTAAAAGACGTCCCTTAAAACCATATTTAAAATTTGGCCCTTTGGTCACACCATGCCACCTCTCAGGATCCCAAGATCCATCCTTAAGGTAGGCTCTTGATAACCCAGTGGGCCACCCCAAGGACAAGGGAGCAGTCTGGAGGGCCCATAATTTCAGCAATGAGTACGCGTACATAAGACAATATGTCACATTACAGAGGGTGGAAAAAAGATGGAAAAAGGTCATTCGGCATGATGGTAATTAAACAGATGTAAAATGTATAGAGGGAAAGGTTCAGGCAACCATGTCCACAAAGTCCTGCACTCCACCAGCTCTCTCACAGCTGTTGGAGAGGCCAGAGTCAAAATGGCCAACCCACTGCTCTCACACCGCAGTGGTTCAAGGCTTTGAAACAACAATAATAATCAACCCCTCTGCCCTCTCACGAAAGAGGAGTTGAATCCACCCATTGTCATTCAACAATGGGGGCCGGAACCAAGCCCTAATGAGGGAAAGGAGAGGTCCAAGAGTAGTTACAGGACCACAGCTAGCCGTCGTTTGCTGACCCTGCACTCCCCAGAGTGCGATGGAACAGTCGGGGCTGATGAAACAAACAGCGGTCATAGAAGAAGGATGGGTGGCAGAGAGTCCGAAGATAAAATGAGGAAAAGCAGGGGCCAAAAAAGGTGAGTCCAGGGGCAGTGCAGTTGTTAGTACCCCAGCCCCGAGTCCAGAGTCCCAAGCACCAGCCTTCCGCGGGGGTCTCTCCTCCAATCTCAACCGACTTCTGACCCCCCACCAGGCCAGCACCGGCTCGTTCGACCCAGGCAATGTCCACCAGCACCAACAATCTCTATACAGTCTCCAACCACTACTGTTGCCTCCATGGAGCCCTCTTCCCCCCGGAACTCTCACCTCCGGGAGGGAGGGGGGCGACAACATCGAAGCACGCCCCGCCGTTGGAATCCAGGCTCCCGTCCAAAAACCACTGAGGCCTCCTAAGCCGACAAAACCATCACGATGCCGGGCCGCCAAAAGAGGTGCCGTAACGACCGCCAGGGATGTCGATGGGGCACCCAGCCAGCAACAGTGAGGCCCCCGCAGCTCGCACAGAACATCGCTACCACTGCAGCCGTCTCCACTGCAGGCCACCACCACTGCAACCGCCAGAGACACCGCCCGCATCGCCGCCATCGCCGCCGGACCTCCGTCATGACAGCTGCCGCCTCCCTGCCGCCGAACAGGCCGCCAGGACGAAGCTCCCGGCCGCGCCTCGCTGCCGGCCAAATCAGGCCGAAAACAGCTCCATGCCACGCTACAACCCTCCGGAGAAAAAACCCCGGGGGTCTAGCGGTGCCAGGGGCTCCTCTCTCACTGCAAATGCCACCGACCAGCGATCCACCCCTGGAGCCTCCTCACTGTGGACCCGCCATCTTGGGCATGCGCAATACCAGCTACTAAGACTAGAAATGTTTTCCTCAAGCCAGTGCCTTCCAGATATACTGAGACTTCAACAAATAAAAGACCAGATTGGCTGAAAACTATGGGAATTGAAGTCAAATGTATCTGGAAGGGAGTAGGTTGGGAAGGTAATGTAAAGCATTTCAAAAACTTTTCAAAAATATATTTTGGCCTCTGACACTTGAAACCAAGGATAATATTTTTTTTAATCCTGCCAAACTATAGCCAACTTTTGAAAATATTGGGCTATTTCATATTACTTAGTGAACACTATGCCCTAGATAAAATAGCTGATTTTTTCCTTAAACTAGCCCTTTCAGATACGTATAATTTTCATTGCCCCAAAATAGCATCTTGAAGTCACTAGGCTGGGGAAGGCTGATGATCTATTGTGACACACCAACAGATATTATTTAGGGTAGTGAAGATAAATCGGCAATATTACAAACTGTAAAATACAGTACTTGCCTTCATCATCTGAGAGTTCCTGCACAGACTCGGGCGTTGAACAGCTACTTTCGGTATTCTGGCTGTTGTTGGAGGGTTGATCACTGGCTTTGCGGTGTCGACTCTGAATGTAAAGAAATACCAACCAGCTCATAAGATATAAGGCCACAGTAGAGACTTTAGGTACACTATAGAATTTAAGAATCAGTGTACATTTGGATTGACTTTCTGCTACTGGAGATTGCTTGTCAAATTATCATCTGAAATAAAAGTTTTCTCGATGGACTGCTGAGATTTGCTACGTTATGAGACTACAAATCAACACCTGGGCAATGGAAGCACTGTAAGTGGAAGCTTGCAACAATATGTTACAGCACACTCTGATTAAATGTCTAATCTTTTAAAGGGGATTATAGCTAACCTTTCCTGCAGGATACCCAATTTCGTTTTTCTTTCTTCCATTCTTGTTTTTCTAAGATACCAGTATTTGCAGATCATGAAATATTTTCCCTTTAAATTTTCTTTGTATTTCAAGTTTTGTACCCACTCATCACCTTAAGCTGTACAAATGTTTTCCCAAATTATTCTGGTGAGGATATTTTTTTTCAATAAACCTTGTAAACATACCAGTTTTAAAATCCTGCGTATCAACCTGGTATTATACTGTCTAACTGCCATTCTGCTCACATTTATGTTGAGATTACATTAATCCATAGTATTCCATATTATTCCATTTTTTGCTTCAGAATGGACTCATGGTGAATTGGTTGTGGAATCACAATCTGATCTGACTTTTCACCATTCTTGAAGCAGACTGGAGAAAAGTATTCTAATTTTCCAAACATTGTGGAAAATGCACACTGCCAGCAGAGCTAATTACTAATTACCTTGTGTCGTGCAACTTGGTTACTGATGCACATGTTCTTGTGAGTTGACATTCTGTTGGATAAGTGCCTCTGCATGGTTTGAAGTATGCCATCCTTCTCATACTGGGCAATATCATTCAAAGGATCCCAAGGCCTTAAACTTTAACAAAAAGGAAGCTTATAAAAATCCACCAGATTACAATTAGTAATACACATGCTCATTACTGAACTCAGGCGGATCAGAAAAAAAATCACTTTAAACCAGATGAGTGATCTTTAGGGCATAAGACCATATAGAGAAATGAATAACTATGTTACTCAAAAAAAGGCATCAATAAATACATGATTAACTGTAACTCAATAAGCAACAGCATAATATTAATTCAAATTTGTGGCAATCCAATTAATATAAATTCAAATTTGTGGCAATCATATCAATGTTATATAAATTAGGCACCTACAGCAGAGGTAAAAGACACTGATCAATTATGATATATTGCAAGAGATGATAAATGCAGTATCTAAAAAAACCACACTACGAATAGTTCATTTTCAATATTTTTCAGATTGTGAAACTTGTTGGTTTAACAAAAACAAAAAGGTGCGATTGAAAACTGGCTTTGAACTGTAACTTTTTTGTTGTTGTGGACTCAGGACTCCCACAAAAGCCCACTGAATTCTTGAACATGGAACACAAGTTGAAAATTGTAAGTTACTCACTCTTCATATTTGTAGTGCCATTCGTTTGTGGTAGCATTGTGCCAGAAGAGTAAGGGCTTCCACTCTGTCCCGTTCTCCTTCCGTTCTCGTGCAGCATGTCTCTGTTCCTCTTCCAACACAAACTTTTCTTGAGTGGCCTTGTGCTGGTCTCCTTTGCCGATTGCACTGGTTACATGCTGCCAGAGTCTAAAAACAATCAAGCATTCAGTTAGTCAGAAGGCCAGCACAGCCATACAGTTCAGAGGAAACCAAAGAGATCTGGAAACTTGATTAAGTAATGTGATTGAACCTTCTGAAATGCCAGAGGATGTGTACAGGAAGTCCTCAGTTAACATATCCATTCATACCGCAAACCGTTCAAAGATACAACAGGACTGAATGCATGGTATTTACAACTGGTACCTGTAGTTCCAGCCCAGCTACAGATTATAAAGATCCCGCAGCAGCAGCCACTTTTGGCCCCTCAAATGTTCACTCATGCTTTGGTCATCTTGTGCCATGCATCACATGTGTGTCTGCCCTTGAAAAGCACTTCGAAGCTGCAGCTGACCCAAAAGGTGGTGGAATGGGCAATTATATGTTGCCTTGGTTACCAGTTGCTTTCTAGGTGCAATTCAACTGTTAACAGAATAACAGAGTTGGAGGGTCCTTGGAGTTCTTCTAGTTTCCCACTCAGGCAGGAAACTCTATACCATTTCAGAAAAACGAGTGTCCAATCTCTTCTTAAAAGCTTCCAGTGTTGGAGCATTCAGAACTTCTGGAGGCAAGTTGTTCCACTGATTAATTGTTCTAACTGTCAGGAAATTTCTCCTTAGTACTAGGTTGCTTCTCTACTTGATTATTTCCACCCATCGCTTCTTGTCCTGCCCTCAGGTGCTCTGGAGAATAGCTTGACTCCCCCTTCTTTGTGGCAGCCCCTGAGATATCCGAACACTGCTATCATGTCACCCCAGTCCTTCTTTTCATATAGTCATATCCAGTTCCAACAACCGTTCTTTGTGTTTTAGCCTCCAATCCCCTAACCATCTTTGTTGCTCTTCTCTGTAGTACTCTTTCTAGAGTCTCAACATCTTTTTTACATCGTGGTGATGGCGATCCAAACTGGATGCAGCATTCCAATACTTGTTGGTTAACATCCATAAATTATGTAAGTATTTCTATGGTATTGAAAATTGTTATCTATAAAGGACCATCTGTCTTCTATAGTTTCTGACCAACCTGTATAATCAAGGCAGAGTTGACATGTTCCATATCCCTTCCACTGAACTTTGATGGGACTCAGGAAGTGTACCTTCTTTATCACAGCATCTGCCCCTTGGTACCTAATCTTCTCCTAGAGACATTAGCTTTCACCTTGACCCCACTTGAAAGAGCTCTGAAATCTTGGTTCTTCGCCTAGGCCTTGGGTTAAGAGTGACAGGTTGGCTCTGTATGTTTTATTTGTTTTGAATATGTTTCTCCTCCAGGTGTTTCAATTTTTAAGTAGTATTTTAGGGTTGGTTTCATTGTGTGCTGTCCAGAGTCACTATAAATTTAGGCAACCTTATACAATAATAATAAACATAACCTATTGATAAATGAAGAAGTAATTCCATTTGTAATAAACCTAACGGAAGGATTACAGTACTACATAAAGGACGAAATCTGTATCTATACGTGGAGTAGTTTAAAAACAGTTCCACTGCACCAGGAGTGGAGAAACCACCACAAGTTTTTTTTCTGAATCATGTTCTGAATCATGTTCAAAATACCCATTCATAATCTAATATAATTAGACACAAATCAACCTTTATAAAGCTACATTGCCCAAAATGCAATCAAGGGTAGTCATATTCTTTCCCGTCACCCTCTGACATCAGACTGCCTACACCTTACCTCTCAGATTCAAATTCCGTCTGCTCTTCAAACAAGACAATGTGACGTTTCAGCCTTTGCTTTCGGACTTCACTGGTCGGGTTCCAAAAAATATCTGTACTGCCATTTTTCAGATCATTTATATATACTTCACCATCCTGAAAAAGACAAAAAAATAGTGCCAGTTTCAAACAAGCAGGAGATATCTTGAGACAGGATTAAGAACTAAGGAAAAGAATTCAATTCTTCTCTGTTGACACATAATTTTTTCCCCTTATTTTTTCCTACATCATTATTTCCTCCAGTGATGAATTACAAATGATTACATATTTGGGACAAGAACCTATCTTATATTATTTTGATAAATCCCAGATACTTTGTGTTACATATCTGGGTTATTTGTTACAAAAAACCCCAATGTGGTAGTTCTCAAGTTATGACTCCAGTCGGGGCTAGGAATGCTTTGCTAAGCAATGTAGGTTATGAAGTGTGATGTCACATTTCTGCATCGCTTAGCAACTGCAATCCAGGGAGGCCCACTAACCCATCCAAAAGCTGCAATTGGTCCAGAATCCAGCAACTTGACTGTATTATAGGCATACCTTGGGATGCTCCAATTACATAATTACCTAATTACGTGTTTCATAAGCGACACTGGTTCCCAATCTCGGTATTCAAGGTATAGTTACAAGTAGTCCTCGATTTACAAGGTTTGCTTAGTGACCATTCAAGTTACAACGGCACTGAAAAAAGGGACTTATGACCATTTTTCACACTTATGACCACTGCAGCATCTCCTTGGTCATGTGATTTACGTTCAGATCCTTGACACTGGTTCATATTTATGACAGCTGCAGTATCCCAAGGTCAGGCAATCCCCTTTTGCAACCTTCTGACAAGCAAAGTCTATGAGGAAGCCAGATTCACTTAACAACCTAGTTACTAATTTAACACTTAACAAATGCATCAAGAAATGTCATAAAATGGGGCAAAGCTCACCTAACGAATTTCCCACTTAGCAACATAAATGCTGGACTCAATTGTGGTCATAAGTTGAGGACTACCTCTAATATCAATAAGGCTTTCATATCAGACATTAATACAATTGAGTGAGTCCAGAAGTATTTCACGAGAAAAGTACTACACTCCTCTGCTCGCAAAAGAATACCCTGTATCACCAGGCTCAAGATTTTGGGCTTGAACAACCTTGATCTACGCTGCCTATGGTTAGACTTAAGCGTAGCACGCAAAATTATCTGCTACAATGTCCTACCAGTCAATGACTACTTCAGCTTCAACCACAACAATACAAGAGCACACAACAGATACAAATTCAATGTAAACCGCTTCAAACTCAATTGCAGAAAGTACGACTTCAGCAACAAAGTGGTCAATGCCTGGAATGCACTACCTGACTCTGTTGTTACATCCTCTAACCCCCACTCCTTTAACCTCTAACTATCCACTATTGACCTCACCCCATTCCTAAGAGGTCTATAAGGGCACCATAGTGCCTACCGCCCTGTCCTATTGTCCCCATTTACTCGTACCTATTTCCTGTATTCTTACTCATGTTTATACTTATACCTATTATCATGTAAGTGATGACAAATCAAGTAAATAAAATAAATAAATAAATGGCATGGGCCTCAATGTTTGAGAGAATGCCGTTTTCTGATTTTCTCTGTGCACTGCATCAGACAGGGAGAAGGAGATGCTGTAGGTTTTACCAGTTAAACGTATAACCTGGCAAGACCTGGCAAGCATGTCTTCTCTGCCCTTTAGAACATTCATTCTCTCAAAAATAGATTAGCCTAAACACTGCTGGCCTTCCTCAAAGACCAAAAACTCAAGTTTTTCTCTCAGGTGAGAGATCAGGAAGTGTTGAATTCATGAGTTGTATGAATGTTGTTTGAATAAGTGACTGATTTTTTTTTCTTTTTCTTTTTGGAATGTTCTGTTGTTTTTTTAAGTTTGTCATTGCTCTGATATTTTATTTTATTGCCTATCTTAAGGTGAGTGGGCAGCCATACAAATATTAGTAGTAGCAGTAGTAGCTACAGTTCTTATGCCTGTCAGAATGAAAGGAAAGCGAATGGTTAAGGGCATTACTGTTTCAAAGAGAATCTATAGTAATTGTAATTGTAATTTATTAGACTTGTATGCTGCCCTCTCTCCCTAAGGACTCAGGGCGGCTCAGTGTAAAAACGCAATACAATAAATTACTTAAAAAATAATTAAATACTACATGCCCAATAATGAAACTAAAAAACAAGTTAAAAATTACATTAACCCCCCCCCCCTTAGTTCAGTCCAGGCCGGCCTGCTGAAACATCCAGGTCTTCAGGTCACAGTGGAAGGAGCGGAGATCAGGGGCCAAATGAAGACCCAAGGGGAGCTGGTTCCACAAGGTGGGTGCTCCCATCGAGAAGGCCCTACCCCTGGGCACCGCCAGCCAACAATGTCTGGTCGACAGTACCCCAAGGAGGCCCTGCCTGTCTGTTAACTCCATGTATAGCCATCCAATTTAGGATTCATCACATGAAAGTTATACTATTCTTGGGAAGCTGAAGGGTTCAAGATCTGTGCTGACTTTCCAGGAAGCTTGTGAATTATTTATTTATTTATTTATTTATTTTATTTATTTATTTTGTCGATTGCTTACAAGGACAAGCATAGTTGTGAATACATGAAATGAATACGTATAAGAAAAATAAAAGAAACAATAGGACAGGGATGGTAGGCACGTTGGTGCACTTATGCATGCCCCCTACAGACCTCTTAGGAAAGGGGTGAGGTCAAAAGTAGACAGCCTAAAGTTAAAGTTTTTGGGTTTGGGGAAGAAACCACAGAATCAGGTAGAGTATTCCAGACATTGACCACTCTGTTGCTGAAGTCGTATTTCCTGCAATCAAGTTTGGTGCGGTTAACTTTTGAGTTTGTATCTATTGTGTGCTCTTGTATTGTTATGGTTGAAGCTGAAGTATTGAATGACCAGAAGGACATTGCAATGTATGATTTTATATACTATACTTAGATCAGACCGGGTGTAGTTCTAGGTTTTCTAGGTCTAGAATTTCAAGTCTGGTGGCATAAGGTATTCTGAGTAGAAGTGTAGAACTCTTCTTGTGAAGTATTTCTGGACTTTCTCAACTGTGTTAATATCAGATACGTAATGTGGGTTCCAGATTGATGAGCTGTATTCGAGTATTGGTCTAGCAAATGTTTTGTATGCCCTAGTTAGTAGTGTGATATTACCAGAGAAAAAGCTGCATAGGATTAGGTTAACAACTCTTAATGCCTTTTTGGCTATGTAGTTACAGTGGGCTCTAGCACTTAGATCATTAGAGGTGAGTATTCCAAGGTCCTTGACGGAGTTTGGATCATCAACTACAACTACTACAACTGATTCCCACACTGGATTTTGGTTGTTGTCCATTTATTAAACCGAAGTTAAGATTTCAGAATTTGGGCTAGCAGAGACAACAAGCACAGGCAGATCTACACCTCAGCAAATACAGCTGTTTGATGCAGTTTTATTCCACTTGTTTTTCTTTTAAACTGAGTTCTTTTCTTGGAAGCATCATGGAACACAGCATTCCAATGGCAGCTCTTCAATTCATACATGCATTTTAAAACTGTCGTTAAAGAATATTATGATTTCTTACCCAGTGTCCATCAAGACTTGCCAGCACTTCTTCTCCTGATTTAATCTTCCCTGAAATTTGATTAATGCTTGTGCTGCCACCAAAAAATGGCTAAGGAATGCAAAGGGAAGAAAAAATTATTTCAGTCCAGAAAGAGTGGGAAGCTGCCCAAGAACACAAATGTGTTTGGATAACTAAAATATAATTTCTCAAGAATTCCAGTGAAAATTAAGTCTATATTGTTCCTGACAGATATCAAGACATAGATCAAATAGACAAACATTTCAGCTAGTGACATGAAGTACTAAATTTGGTTATTTTAGTATGCACTTCAAAGACCAGTCAAATTTTATCTGCATACTGTTTGGAAAATACCAAATGTACACCAACCATGGAAAACTCTTGCGCGAGTGCACATTCATACTCTATAATGAATTTAAGGTCCATTACTAGTAGTCAAAGAGACTCTTGGAGATCATAGTAAATATTAGTTGGCTATATAAAGACATCAAAATTAAAAGAGCCTTGGTGGTGTGGGCTGTTAAATGCCTAGCACTTAATTCCAGCTGCCTGCAATTAGTGCAGGCTCGAATCCCACCAGGCTCAAGGTTGACTCAGCCTTCCATCCTCTCGGGGTAGGTAAAGTGAGGACCCAAGATTGTTGGGGGCAATAAGCTGACTTTGTAAAAATGCCGCTTAGTAATAAGCAGGCATATACAATGGAATGAAGGCTATTGCTGAGCGCATTGGGTTGTATCCCAAAAATTGTAAGCCGCCCTGAGTCTCCGGAGAAGGGCGGCATATAAATATGAATTTTAAAAAAATCCATAAAAGTACAATAAAACCCTAAATAAAAAACACATCAACATTATTATTGAGAAAGCACTGGGATGATTTTTAAAACTAGCTCTGTGAAATTCAGATAGGGAGATAAAATTAGAACTGGAATGTTAGAGACAAGATGTAAATGAAACAGTGTCCAATACCTTTAATTTGAATTCCAGTTCTGCCCGATAATTGCTTTTTTCACAATCAATAGTAACTTTTCCTCCAAGCTCCATTGTCATGGTACCATACAAAATTCCTAGAAACAGCAAAAATAAAAAATACAACTATTAACAGAGTATCCATTATGCAGAGACTATATACATCAACCTATAAAGAACAGCCCTATTCATTCATTATCACTGACACCAAAGAAAAATGTAAAAACCCAGATTTAATTAAATATATTGGGTTGCCATAAAATGAAACTTTGTCCTGTTGTTCAGCACATTCAAGCAAAGCATAAACAAGAACTGCTACCACTCATACAGCAGGAACAGGCAGAAAGTTTATCTCCATCAATCTGTAGAATGCAGGATAATTTCAGATCCCTGAAGCCACTACTGCTACACTCCTTTCTGTCTGGGAAGGGTTTTCTTGATATCACAAACCAAGAAATGTTCAATGCAAATTCAATCCTTGCTGCCTCTATGGCTCAATATGTATTTTTTGATGGCACAGACTTTCGGTATCTTAATTTGTATATTGTAACCAATTCTTTGGAAATAGCATATTTACAACTTGATGTTAAATTTCCCAATTTCTACAAACTCAATTGCACTGCATTTGGACATGTATAGGTAAATCCCCAAACTACTGTGTTTTTAAAATAATTTTTCAGAAGACATTTCAACA
This sequence comes from Naja naja, assembly GCA_009733165.1. Lineage (NCBI taxonomy): Eukaryota > Metazoa > Chordata > Lepidosauria > Squamata > Elapidae > Naja > Naja naja. The sequence continues at coordinate 265,120,563 of CM019148.1, forward strand.
GATGTCATTTCCATCCTAGAGAAATATTAAGGCATAGAAGCTATCTTCTATTGCACAGCCTCGATGAGTGTATCACATTATTCCAAAGAATTCAGATTTCTTTTTACCATTTTTGCAATTAAGCATAGCTGGTGGGCACCAAGGTTTTGTATTTTATAGGTGTTTTAAAAAAAAACCAAGACTCCTACCTCATCCTAATTTCCTATGTACTATAGCTAGAAAATCTTAATGAGGATCTTTTTAAGGAAGAAAATGGAATCCAAGACAGGAAAAGGACATAGCACATACAATCCCACCTCCGCACCACATACGCCAGAATCCCAGCAATGACCCACCTTTACAGTGTGCATATGGCATTGTAATGACATACTCTTCCCCAGAACTTAGAAATATGAGTTTAGCTTGGCCGTCCAATAATGCCGAAAGTGAATTACCTGTAGAAACAGATGAATACAAATGGTATGACTGTCGCTCTTAAAATTGGACAAGGGAAACAAGATACAACCTATCTAGATTTTTTTAAAAAACCAACTTTTTGAAAAGCATCCTTGATGGATATGTTTTAAGCAGATACCATATACCAGGGGTGGCGAACACGCTCTCGAGCATGCTTCGCCAAAATGAATGTGGCTCTTTGCCTCTTATATTATTATTATATTATTATTATATTATATTGTTTTGTATACTGTGGCTCTTTGCCAAGTTTGGATTTTGTTATGCTGCTTCTGAGGAGGGATCTCTGAGGAGAGATTTCGGCGCAGTCCGCCTGCTGCCATCCCGCCTCCCATCCTCGAAACAACTGCACGGGCCAGCGAAGCGTGTGGCTCTCTGACTCTCACAGTTTAAAATTGTGGCTCTTTGTGTCAAACTTGTTCGCCACCCCTGCCATATACCCATTTTTTATTATTTTCTTTTAAGGGATATGTGAAAAGTTATTCTCAATATTTTTTCCTATAAGAACAAATTGTAGTATGTCTATACATACAAAAGAACCTCTACATGTTAAAATTTAGCAATATGCTTTATTCCTACATACACTGGCATCAAAGTTGATTTTGGCTTTAGAAAAAAGGCAAATCAAGTATTATGCCTATCATAATTCTTCTCCAGCTGCGTTCACATTTAATGCTAGGATTTCTTTTCAATTATGATTTGTGAACAATTTGAAATGCCCTAATTGTCCTAAGAGGTGGGTTATACATCACACTAAGTCAGAGGTCTCCAAACTTGGCAACTTCAAGACTTGTGGCTGGCTGGAGAATTCTGGGAGTTGAAGTCCATAAGTCTTAAAGTTGCCAAGTTTGGGGACCCCTGCACTAAGTCAAAATCAAGCAAACCACACGGTGGTTTGCCAAGATGCATGAACTAGGCCTCTGTCTGTCTGATCAGGCGCCTTACCATAAAATTTTGATTTGGCTAGAATGCTGCCAGTAATACAAAACCCATCCTTCCTATTACTGACGTGAAAGGCCGATACTGGAGGATGATGAGAAACCTGCAATGGAAGGCAACAAAGTAAAAAAAAAAGCATGTACAAAGTTTTGCTATACAGCTAAATATGCATAGTGCTGGTATAGAAGGAAGCCTTAGATTTACCTGTTCTGCTATGTAAAATGTGTGACTGTTTGTCTGTGGATGAAACCAACAGCAACGAAAAGTCTCTCCCAAAATGGGATTGTATGGCTTTTTTATTCCCTGGAAGACAGGAATTTAATAACATTATAGACCCACAGTTTATTTTCCCAGTCAATGTACTGAAATGGGTTTTCCGAACGTACAACTGATAGGAATGAAATCATTCATACATCTTCATAATAAAAGCTCATGAGGTAAGTTGGTCTGAGAGAGAGCATGAGGATCAAATACTAAGTGGAGATAAGAATTGAGTGTCACTGGTCTTGGCTATCACTGGGCAATTTAACTGCAGATCCACACAGATTCTTCATTCTAATCCCCTTGGAAATATCTTTTTAATTCAGATAGCTGTGCAGATTTTCCTTCTAGGAAGATAAGAAGTTGTTTTCTACGGAGTCTCTCCAAGAGAAAACTGATAGCAACTCTCTCAAGGCTTTCTGACACATATTTTCTAAATTCATCTAAGAATGAACCACACATAATTATTTATCTTCTATATAAAAGGCATGTGCTCCAACTCTGAGCTATCCTTTCACCTTACCATCTAAGGTCACTTACTCTAATACAAGACTTGTTGCTTATGGTCAAAATGGATTTAGGTCTATGAGATCAGATGCAACCTGAGAACACCATGCACATTCAAGGCCATTTCACACATTTAGTATACCCTTCTAGTTTTACTTAGTATGATTTAAATATTACAAAGTCATTTTTATAGACCATCCCAAGATAGCTCATGTATAAGTAGACATTTTTAAAAGAATAACTCTACAAGAATAAAACTCTTAAAGTGTTTAAATCCACTTGCATTCCAAATGTAATTTGGATAGGGAAATAAAACTTATTCAGGGGAATTCTTAAAGCCAAGAAATGGTGTTTAAGGACTTCCTTTAAAATGGTTGTGAAACTTGGAAAATTCCACGGCCGATCTCTAATTAACATTCTTGAACATTTGCCAATCTTTAATACAGTTCAAATTCTTTTGATCCAACATAAGGAAAGGAATACTGCAATATACTGTCATACCTTTGGCTTTTTATAAAAGCCTGATAGGTACCATCTCAAGACTTGCTTGATTCGACAGTATGGATCTTCTTCAAGAGCAGCTCTGCAGGAAGAATTAAAATGACCATTTCAGTTATTTCTTCATATGTGTGATATGAGTTGCAGGCTTTATTGGCACAAAAAGTATTATTTCAATTTTTTTTAATTGATTAAATTTATAGTATGAGTATGAGATGGAAGGTATATAAATTTAATAGATAAATTAAAATTATCATGAAGTAAGATTGCATGCAAAGCAGAACGAAATAAAACAAAAAATGAAAAGAGCAAAATATGGCAAATTTCAACTGCCTCTTTCAAATATTTACAGTGACAAGTTAAGAGATGAGAGCGATCACATTTTCAAAGCACAACTACATAATTCACAGGGGAGTTCTTATACAGTAAATGCTTTTATGTCCAGATACCCCTGAATATCTGAGATCTGATTAGTTCCATCATTAGATAAGAAAGACCGTGGATCGAAACCACAGGCCCACCTACCACAGTATTCTGGAACTTATCATTTTTCTTTTTTGCAGAATTCTTTTTGAGTTCTACAAAAAAGAACATTTATAAACGTTGTCTCTGACATTTCTAAGAGATTTGATATGAGATGTTGAAAGATTTCAAAAATAAGTTCATGGAAATCTTAGGAGATATAATGATTTCAGTTCATTTTTAAAGAAATTATTCTTTGGAACTTGTCAGAGATTCCACGATACCACTTATATGAAAATGTTGCTATGTTGGTTGAGAAGGAAGTTGGCTGTGGGTATTTACGATATTACATCTATTATTTTCATTATTTTATTTATTATACATGCATTTTCTATTTATTAACTGACTTGGCAATTTGGTCTTGAACAAAAATCTTTGATAGGTTTACTGTATTTTTATAACTGCTGATTTTTGATACTGTATTTACAAGATTGATTTGTTATTTACTTGTTAATGTTAACCCCTTTTCCTTTTTCCTTTTAAAAGAAGAAATAGAATACAAATTGTTGATCTTGTGTTTTACTGCAGGAAAGAGTCACTATCCCCAAAGTATTTCAGAATTTATATTTCTCCATGCTGTTTTCAATGTGTCATAAATCTGAATATATTTCACTCTAGCAATGGACATGCAATTAAGTGCTGATTTATCAGTCAACAACACTGAGATTTTCCCCCTTTTCTCATTGCATTTCCTGTTTTTCTCATAAACCGTTTTTGTCCGAAGATTACTGGGACACATAGCTGGCATGGTTTATCAGAAATACCTTTTAATTATACAAATACCCCAGTTTTAGCCATTTCTTGTTCAGTCGCTAAGTCATGTCCAACTCTTTGCGAGCCCCATGGATCACAGCATGCTAGGCCCCCCTCTCCTCCACTGTATCCAGGAGGCTGCCCAAATCCATGTTTATTGCATTGATGACACTATCTAACCATCTCATCATTTCTGCTATTACCCCCTTCTCCTTTTGCCTTCAATCTTTCCCAACATCGGAGTCTTTTCCAATGAGTCATGTCTTCTCAATTAGTGCCCAAACTATGTGAGCTTCGGCTTCAGTACTTGTCCTTCCAAAGAACAGTCAGGGTTTATTTCCTTTAGGAGTTCTAGTCATATGGGTATTCTTACACATCACCTCATTCCAGCTATAAAACTGCTACTTACTGGGAAAGTAGATCAGCATGGTAGTAATAGTCAGAAAGTTTGTTGAGGAAGGAGCGTGGCTCTAGGATAAAAGTGGGCAGAACCACACGGGACAAATCCATGCCTGGCCGTAGCTGCTTCAGAAGAATCCACATCAAACTCTTATTTTCGTCAGACACGGTTTCGGTTTGAGAGCATTCACCTGTCTGATTAGGAAAATCTTTAGGTAAGATTGAAGCTTTGTTAAAGGGAAAGCAAGAAATTAAAAGGGACAATTTGGCATCGTAGTCGACTATGTTCCCCTCCTGCTCTCATATCACTGCTGAGTAAGAATTCCTCAAATTGGAAGAGTTAGCATCCTTGAAAGATGCCTCCTGTATTATGACATCAGCTCCTAATATAATATTATCCTTTGTTTGTGAATTCCTGAATATTCTGCTAACTAATCATAGATCAGCAATGACAAACCAGATGCACAGCAATGCACACCAGATGAGCACATACTCACTTGAGGTAGTATAGCTCATATCACTTTCCCAGATCCTGAAGCCAAGATTTTGCTCTTGCTGGGAATAGATACCCCTGACGCTTTAGCGTACACTGAAGTAGTCAGAGGCCCAAGATACTCACCCTATGCCTTCAAGACAGACCTGGGTTGGGGAATCTCAGGAATTGTCTGTGTCGATCGGATGCAGGCCCCAACTCAGGCAAATGCCTTCGCAACATCCTTTCCAACAGCTTTCCGACGCCCTTTGAAGCTGTGGAAGCAAGAGTACCATTCTGCCCTAAAAGGCCGCCAGAAGCGACCTGCAGACTTTCACCATTGGAAGCAAAAGTACCGGTCCAACCCTAAAAGGCCACCAGAAGCGACCAGCAGACTTTCACCATTGGCAGCAAGAGTACCGGTCCACCCTAAATGGCCGCCAAAGGCGTCTAGCAGACTTTCACCAAGAAGCTCTACACTAGACTGGTCACCGACCTAGTACTGATGAGAAAGGCTGAACTTGAAGATTGAACCTCAAGCTTTGCATGCTTTGCTTTGTTTGATGCTTTATTACTATTTACTGTTTCTCTTAGTTATACAGCTAACTGTTTATCTTAGTTATATAGTTAACTGCTATTCAGTTAGTATTACTGTTTACTGCTTATCTTCGTTATATAGTTAATTGCTCTTTAGTTAGTAGTGGAATTTACAATTCCAGGTGGGGAGTTTGCTGTCCAGACAGTTTAGAGTTAAGGGGATTTGGGATAGTTAGGAATTGAGAGCTGTCCCCTTAAGGGAATGCATCATGGTAAATGTAGTTAAGGTATCCTGGGAAATGTAGTTCATGTCATGTGGCCACATCCGTAATCCTGATTGGTCACTGAATTGACCCTTGGTGGGTTGGGGGAGGTTTCTTCACTCTTGCCTGAACACAGCCTCATGTAGCAACTCTACCCCCTGCTTCTGATATGGGATGAAGGAGATAACCATCTTTTTACCTATAAAGACAGACATGCAAAGGATTGGACATTAAGAAGAACCTCGTTATAACTGTGTGTTAATGAGAATGCCTGATGACCAATAAAAAGACTTTGTATGGATGCTTTGTGGAGTTTATCTATCTGCTTTGTACAAGACAGAACAGTAAAAAGATGGTTATCTCTTTCATCCCATATCGTAGAAGCAGGGCACAAAGCAGATAAACTCCACAAAGCATCCATACAAAGTCTTTTTATTGGTTCATCAGGCATTCTCATTAACTCACAGTTATGATGAGATTCTTCTTAATGTCCAATCCTTTTCATGCCTGTCTTTATAGGTAAAAAGATGGTTATCTCTTTCGTCCCATATCATAGAAGCAGGGGGTAGAGATGCTACCATGAGGCTGTGTTCAGGCAAGAGTGAAGAAACCTACCCCAACCCACCAAGGGTCAATTCAGTGACCAATCAGATGTGGCCACATGACATGAACTACATTTCCCAGGATACCTTAACTACATTTACCATGATGCATTCCCTTAAGGGGACAGCTCCCAATTGCTAAGTAACTATCCCAAATCCCATTAACTCTAAACTGTCTGGACAGCACACTCCTGCCTGGAATTGTAAATTCTACTACTAACTAAAGAGCAATTAAGATAAGCAGTAAACAGTAATACTAACTGAATAGCAGTTAACTATATAACTAAGATAAACAGTAAAGAGTAATAAAGCATCAAACAAAGCAAAGCATGCAAAGCTTGAGGTTCAATCTTCAAGTTCAGCCTTTCTCCGCAGCAACACTAGGTCGGTGACCGGTCTGGTGTACAGCTTCTTGGTGAAAGTCTGCTAGACGCCTCTGGTGGCCATTTAGGGTGGACCGGTACTCTTGCTGCCAAGGGTGAAAGTCTGCTGGTCGCTTCCCATTAGAATGGACCAGTACTCTTGCTTCTACAGCTTCAAAGGACAATCTCTGGACAACTGCACAACTGGATAGAAGCATTTCTGTCAAATAGACAACAAATGGTCAAAATTGGGAGCGTCCTATCAAATTCTGTACCTGTCAACAGTGGTGTCCCCCAAGGCAGTGTTCTAGGACCAACTCTCTTCATGCTCTACATGAATGACCTCTGTGATCATATTAAGAGCAACAGCGTTCTCTTTGCTGATGATGTAAAGCTATTCAACACCACAGACAATACTCCTACTCTTCAAAAAGACCTCAACTATGTATCTGAATGGTCAAACAAATGGCAACTTCAAATCTCAACAAATAAATGCTGTCTTACATATTGGCAAAAAAAATCAGAAAATAAAATACAAGCTGAATAGTCAAGACCTTGTTGATGATCCAAACTCCGTCAAGGACCTTGGAATACTCATCTCTAATGATCTAAGTTCTAGAGCCCACTGTAACTACATAGCCAAAAAGGCATTAAGAGTTGTTAACCTAATCCTATGCAGCTTTTTCTCTGGTAATATCACACTACTAACTAGGGCATACAAAACATTTGCTAGACCAATACTCGAATACAGCTCATCAATCTGGAACCCACATTACGTATCTGATATTAACACAGTTGAGAAAGTCCAGAAATACTTCACAAGAAGAATTCTACACTTCTCTACTCGTTGCAGAATACCTTATACCACTGGACTTGAAATTCTAGACCTAGAAAACCTAGAACTACGCTGTCTTTGGTCCAATCTAAGTATAGTATATAAAATCATACATTGCAATGTCCTACCAGTCAATGAATACTTCAGCTTCAACCATAACAATACAAGAGCACACAACAGATACAAACTCAAGGTTAACTGCACCAATCTTGATTGCAGGAAATACGACTTCAGCAACAGAGTGGTCAATGTCTGGAATACCCTACCTGACTGTGGTTTCTTCCACAAACCCCAAAAACTTTAATCTTAGATTGTCTACTCTTGACCTCACCCCTTTCCTAAGAGGTCTGTAGGGGGCGTGTATAAGCGCACCAACGTGCCTACCATCCCTTTCTTATTGTTTCTTTTATTGTTTCTTTTATTTTTCTTATATGTATTCATTTCATGTATTCATAGCTATGTTTACCCTTATACTTATTATCTTGTGCGATTGACAAATCAGATAAATAAATAAAATAAATAAATAAAATAAATCTTGTCTGGGCAGGTTTGCTATGAGAATCCAGAAATTGATTCTGAGTGGCTATATAGTGTTAGTCCTTGACTTATGACCACAATGCACCTGGAATTTTGGTCATAAGTTGTTGCAATTGAGGCCCACGATCGAGCTTAATTTTATGACTGTTTTTATGAATCATCACAGTCAAGTGAAATATTTAGTTGTTAAGTGAATGACAGGATAATTAAGTGAATCCAGAATATCCAATGGGTACTTTTTGCTGTTTTCTGCCACAAACTGACAAAAAGCATTGCAAATTGTGGTGACATGACCATGGAATGGTATAACCAATTGTAAATGGCAGTTGGTTGTCAAATGCCCAAAATGCAATCATGTGATGGGGAAGCAGTAGCAGTCGTAACTTTGAGGATGGACCCTAGATAGCTTTTTTGAAGTCCATCATAACTATGAATGTTTGTTAAGTGACCGCTCTTAAGTTGAGAACTATCTATAACCTAGAACAAGTTATGCAAATCCAAGCACCATTCACTTAGGTGCTATTTTAAACACCAGCCATAAAACTCAACAGAAACATACATTATTGAGGACAGAATCCAACGTTCTAATAAAAGTGAGTTTTTAGAACAAGAAGATTTGCTAGAAACTGTAACTGAGCAATTTGTTTTATTCACACGAAGTGCTTCAACCTTAGCTTTGATAACAAGGCTGTTACAGGCAAAGCCCTACTGTGGAAAACTTCCAAGACATGTGTCCCAGTCTTCCCTAATCTGGTGCCTTCTATAGAGTTGGACTTCAGCCAGGTGTTCTTAAGAACTGCTAGACCGTTGCTGGGCTACATATAACGGGATCTGAAATCCAGTATATTTAAAGGGATCAGGTTGTAGAAGGCGGTTCTTCTTGTTTTACTTTTTTTTTTTTTTTGCAAAAGAAGATGAAGTTTGGATCCAAGCCAAGGAATCATAAGGCTTCATGCAGCCAGCCTGACTGGAACAAGCCTGCACACATCTCTCGCACCAATATTGATCTGCAAAGTGCTGTTCCTTGAGCAAGTTCACTGCAGGTATTTAAGCATTGTGCCAGCCACTGCAGGTATTTAAGCATTGTGCCACGCCAAACAGAACTCAGTTTGATAAAAAGGAAACATGTCTGCAGTGAAGAATGAAAGCTTTCTTTCTCTTATTGATTTTGGTTATGTACCATCCATCTTGATCTGCCAAAGATAATGGAAATTTCAGACACAGATGCCTGTAACATTGCTATAAGCTATGATGCACACTGATAACTGCCAGCACTTACACCAACTGCATTTGCATTTTTATTGAGGCATACATCTTGGTATTCCATACCAACACACATGCACATCTAAATGAGTGTTAAATCAAGTCCTTTTGTACAAAAGAAGACTTGAAGATAAACATGTGCCTATTTTTCCCCAACTCTAATATGTCACTACTCCATCAATTTAACAGAATTGTTATCACCTTGGGTAATCTGTATATGAGTGATAAGGAAGTCAACTACCTAATTATGTATTTATATATTTTAATATTCTTCAATAAATTCTTCTTAAAACTTGATTCAGCCTATATGCGATTGGCATGGATATGTATCTAAAAGCGTTAGACGCTTAAGAAAACTGGGATTATATTTTCTCAAAGGAGGTGAAAGAGTACAAGTAGACTTTCAACCATTCATTTAGTGAAAATTACAACAGTACTGAAAAAAGTGATTTACGACCATTGCAATATCTCCATGGTCATGTGATCAAAATTTGTGTGCTTGGCAACTGGCATGCATTTATGATGGTTGCAGTGCCCAGATCACCTTTTGCAGTCCTCTGGCAAGCAGTCAATAAGGAAGCTGGATTCGCTTAACAACCATGTTACTAACTTAACAATTGCAGTGATTCACTTAGCAACTGTAGCAAGAAAGTCATAAAATGGGGCAAAACTCAATTAACAACTGTCTTGCTTAGCAACAGAAATGTTGCCCTCAATTGTGGTTGTAAGTCAAGGAATTAAATGGCTTACTGTAGCTTCCTTGCTGTTTTTCATCAGTGTCTGTGGAAATAAACCGATGCTAATCTTTAAATTAGTCTATGTTCCCTGCAGACCTTCACTGCCTCATGCTGTTCTCCAAGTTGCACATCCCATTTCTTCTCCAAGTGCAGTCCCATTCTCTCCAAGCCAGCATCTAAATTGTGCTATTTGGAGAAGGAGTGGTGTCTGCTGTTCTTTAAGCCAGTGTTCTATTGCTTGGTTGAGCGAGGGTGTGCAGATTGCCAACGAGGCATGGTGTGAGTGAAGATGGGCTGAGTGAGGGTACATTGGTGGGGGAGCCTTATCCCTATTGACTTTGCTTGTTTAAAGTCAGCAGGGAAGGTTGGAAATCACAATCACGCAACTATGGGATGATGCAACTATCGCAAGTGTAAGTCATTTGTGCCCAGATTGTGATCATGTGGCTGTAGGGTGCTGGGATGGCCAGAACTTTGAGAAATGGTCATAACCACCACTCACCCGGTTCCGTCATAACTTTGAACGATAGCTGAATGAGAGGTCACTAACTTAGGACTACCTGTAACATAGAACAATTTTCTGTTGCGAGAGAATGCATTAATGGCAAACACAAGGCAAACAATGTGAGTAGATAAATTAAATGAGTAATTACCTCTCCAAATTCTTCATAGTTCTGTTCTAGGTAGGTCGTCCCTTTCTTTTCCTGAGACAACTCCCCATGGATTTCAGATTGATCGCTCTCACTCTCATTTGTCTTCCGACTATTCTCATGCAATTCATTTTCAGACTCTTCTAGGTTGTCTCGTTCAGATTTGTCTGAAAAAGCATCGTTCTCCAAGTGATGGTTTTCCAGAGCTGAATCATTCAGACTGAAACAGATGGTTATACTGTTTTAATTTCAAAACATTTAGAACCTCTGAAAATAGAAGGTTTATTCAGTCAAGAAGTGGATCTGAGCATTACAGCAAATATTCCCTGGAGAAAATTCCTTGATACCACAAAGTCATTCCCCGCTTCCACCCCTCCTGGACATTAGTCCTTAACCAAAACTAGGAGCCGAACTTTAATCATTAAGCAGGATGGATGTTATGTGAACCACACCCAATATTATGAACTTTTTTGATGTGGTTGTTAAATTGAATCACTACAGTTGTTGAACAAATCTGGCTTCTCCCTTGACTATGCCTGTTAGAAGTTGGCTGGGAATGTCACAAATGGCAATCACTTGAGCCTAAGATCCTGCAACCATCATAAATACATGATCTACTCAAAAGACCAGAGGCCAAAGTCACTCTCATTTAAGAATCTGAGCCATAAGTGAAATTTAGTAAATGGGGCACATAGAAATAAATAAAACAGAACAAGGACCATTTGTGAATGTGAAGCTAAATATAAACCTTTCTTTTAGTAACCATCTATATCTGACCCTTCTTTTCCTCACTGCCATCTCCCTCTTGCTGGACTAGCCCTGCTCTGTATTCAAGCTTGATCTGACCATTCAATACCAATATCAAAGCATAAAGAACAGAACATTGTGAATGCTGGTTACCCCATTATTTAACTCCACTGTTTGCTAAGCCAACAAATGAAAATGGAAAAAGATTAATCACTCCGAAAACATGCAATTGGTAAGATTGCTTTCATAAAAGCCTACTTAAGAGTCTGAAAGGCTTTGCTATGAAGATTTACAGTCACACACTGATCAAATATAGTGATTTCTGACTTTAAGCCAAGCTATATATTTACAGTAGTTCAATGGGCCTACATCTATTTATATTAGCTGAGTTGGCCTTTACTTTTGATGCATCTTAGAAAAGAATTACAGTGGATAACGGCTTTGTGTATTTATAGATGGGCACTCCTAATATTTTCCAGCCAAAAATGATTGCAATGGATTTTCTCAGGTTAGGAAAAGAAATAATGGTGAGAAACTTTGTATCTGGACTCTTCCTCCTTACCTAACATAAAATTTCATGAATAACACAGAATATATGCACATGAAAACTTTTGACTATGAGCAGTTTAGAATCAATTATTTTTAAAAATAGTCAAGGTCATAGACTGATGTACTGCTTTCTGGACACGATATCAAGATTTTAAAAATTCTTACACTTTTAACTTTTTAGAGAACATATTTTCCATGATGATACTGTGCAAAATAAGGATACATGGAGAAAATAATAGAGAAGGAGGAATGCTCATTCCAATATCCATGATATGGTAAACTTGATTTTCTTAATCATACAGTATGTATCTCATTTAAGATAATATGCCAAATCACCGCCTCTCAGCTTTTCCTAAGATGTAAGAAGGTTATCTTCTAGATTAGGGGTGTCAAACTCATGTTGCCACGGGGCATCACATGACGGCGGGATTCTCCCACCCTTTACTAAACCGGGCATGGGTGTGGCCAGCGTGTGATGCATCCAGCTCACTGGGCCAGGAGTTTGACAGCCCCGTTCTAGATGGGGTTGATTCCCACGAGTTACACGAAAATCCATGGTAAATCTGCATGCTATGCTGAGTAGCAAATTTACATAGATGCAGAGGACATATTTCGAGTCTGCTTTTTTAAGTTGGCAGAACAACTTCTGAAATCCAATCCTACTTGATTTGTCTCTAGGACTATTGACAGGTTTCATAACCAATATTAAGAGCGGAATTGAATACTTCTTGGCTCTTAACTCAAGCTATTAATCATTAGAAGGAAAAGTGCTTGCCATTTCCTTCAACATGATATATTTACATTTTTTTCATCTGCAAATATGGTTGATGATTGATTCTTCAGAGAAATCTTCTTTGCATCTCACAATAAAGAAAAACTGCTATAATTAGAACAGGGCAGAGAAAAAATAAAATCTTTATCCAGATCCTCCTTGATTATTATAGCTATACAACATATTGCCAGAATTTGAAGAAAGCATCTCTCAGAATATGAACACAACACAGAATATATAGGCACACCCCCTATTTCAGAAGACTGTCTCCATGGAAATCTATTGACCAAACCTCCTTATTTTAGAACTTCCGCCTGCTTTGAAATATGGAGCTGGTGACTGCCTAATGGTCAGATAGACAATAGCAACCAACAACTTCACTAAAAGGAAAACAGATTAATTCCACAAAGCAAATATGTGGTATACTTGTTGATATGGGTAACAATATAATAGGAGTGGGGAATGGTCTAACATCTTATGATAGATTATGAAATAAGATAATTTACAATCATAAAATAGATGTAGTTAGACACAATCCAAACTATGAAATCAAAACGCTGTGAAAAGGACTCTTCATCAATAGGAAACTTTCATTATTAGGGAAATATCCAAACCATTTGGACTGGATGCTATATGTGTAAATAATAATAAGCAGAGAAAGGGTGCATTAATCTCCATTCTCAACTCAAAACAGTCTTAACTGAGAGAAAGTAATCAGCCAGCACAGAGGAGCAATAAACACTGAGGAGCAAAATGATTACGACTGATTCTTTAAATCATCATGTCTGTGACTCTTCCCTTCAAGACAAGTTTAAATAATCTGAAAAAGCATTAAGTGTAATTAAGTGACCTAATAATGAGATCATGTCAGCTTAATTAGCTTACTTTCTTAAGGAGATGTAATTTAACTGGAGGATTTATCCCAGCATGATACCTTAACTGATACATCTAGAATGGTTAGATATTCTGGAAGATCAGCTGTCTGAACGTTCATTTTAGACTGAAAGTCTTAGTCTCTCCTGATTTATTCCTGAAATGTTTTTACAGCCATCTAAATGAGATCTGGGCATTCTATGGCCCACGAGCCACATCTGGCCCTTTGGCTATTTTGGGGTGGCCCACAGCAATGGCCACAGTGGTGGCGGCCACAGTGGCAGCAGCAGCCCTATTAGTTTGGCCCGGCACAACAGTCTCAGTTTTCTGTGTGGCCATGTGGGAAAAATAATTGCCTGATCTAAACAAATGCACATTATCAATTCTTGCTAGCATGGGCAATACAGACCTGGGAAATGGTGGATGACTACATAATCCAGAACTGATTCCAAAGCAGCAAGTGGATGGTACATTCTAACATTATTACAGAAAATATAATACAAAAAATATAACAAAGCATATTTGCATGACCATATGTTTCGTTCAAGTTCTAGTGCCAGAAGCAATTTTATTAGTGGAAGAAGCTAAATGGATTCCATCTAAGGTTACAAATATATGTGTTCTTTGCTAGAAGCGTCACTTTTGAGTATACATGCATGACATTTTGGCGCAATTTGCTAAACTTTTCCCAAAAGAAAATTCTGGAAATTTATAATATGGAGAAGCAGCAATGCAGTGGACTTCCCTGCCCCAAGTCTATCCTATTTATCCTTTCATTTTTCTTTTTCATAAAGGAAAAAAACCACTCTACTATAGTCTGACCAACTAGACAAGAGAGAACAGTGGATTAATGAAGAGGAAAAAAACCCCACTTCTATGTAGGAAGCATTTCCAACATCAGAATATATACAGTTGAAAGAAGCTTATTCTTACTGGAAAAGTTCCTGATCTGAGACTGTCGCTGTGTGGAGCAAGTTGTACAGCCCAGCATGTGAAGAATCATTTGAGCAATTCAGATCTCCATCCTTCGCTTGCTTAGAAGCGCTTAACCTAAAGAGGCTGGAGCAGCGCAAGGCCAATTCCAGGGCATCTAACCAGCATCGACCTATGAAACAGAAGCAAAGCACTCAAAGTAGGCAATGCACAACAACGACTGTTTCCAATTTCACACTGGCAACACCAAACCAATGAAAATTATTTTTTTTCCTAAGGAAAATGTGATGAATAACACTCTATCAACAAAGGATAAAAATGAAAGTCAAACATAATTCTCCACCAGTGAACACCGAGAGCAAATATTCAATTCATACCATTAAAAATTAAGCTAAACCTTACCAAAGCCAAGAATTAAAAAAGAAGGGTATGGGTAGAGAGAAAAAGATGTGAAGTCAGCTCTGCTAAATAAAAGCGCTGCCACCAGACTTTGTTTAGTCTCTATCAAAAGTCCTAAACTCGTTGTGAGTCATAAAAGAAGTCTAAAAAAAAATCTAGCAATTAATGGCAAAAGTAGAATAAGGAAAATGATATGAAGCATGCTTAGCTACAGTAACTCTGTTACTGGTAGCTAAGAGCCAAGCCTTGCAGAAAGTTTAAGAAATTCTAGATTTACCTCCAGAAGAGAGTAGATGCTTTTTAAAGAAATGTAACAAAAATGAATGATTGCTGGGATATGTACATATGACATGAAAAAAATGACTTAAGTAGAAAGTTGGCATTTAAACTTGACTATTTCTATTTCCAAACTGGCACCTTTTGCATATGTGTAAAATCTGGAAATACAGAACTAGTACTCAAATTATATAGAAGATATCCATCAGGCTTAATGTTGCTGGGGCATAATAAAGAAAATTTGACTCTCCTTCCTGATAATGGATTCACTCCACAGCTCTGGTTTCATGATATATCTAATACTTTAAAGCACTCAACTTGGAAGGTATGGATGGAATCAAAAGCCAAAGAAAATGAAGCTCCTGGTCAGAATTTCTTAGTAAGAAAGACTGAGGAAAAAGTGTTCAATGCAGCTGCTGGATAAAAGGTATAGAGATTGCCAATTACCTGGCTCAGTGACATAAATTAGGCCAAAAGGGGGACCACAAAAAGCAGAAGCTGTGACAATCAGTGAGTGACCAGTCTCATCCTCATAAGGATTAAGCAAAATGGAGGACAGAAGGAACATTTAAGTTCAAGTCTTTCAAGGCTTCCTATCTTGTCCTTCTGCTGCTATCTGTCCAGTCTTGCCACAGACAGCTCCTTATTTGAAGGCCTCCCTGGTCTCTGCAGCAAATTGGGAGAAAGATTGCTCAAACTCTCCCAGTAGGAGTGTTCTTTCTGTCTTGATGTCCCAGGTCTGATTCAAAGCAGGGATGAGTTGAGAAAAGGTAGCTTATGTGCAGCAGTACCATCTTATCTCCTATAGATGGAGCTGTATCTCTAACGTAACAATAGCTCTAGTACTGTAAGATTATTTATTGATTTGATCTGATTTGATTATAAATCCAATTGTCCAAAAACAACAGCACCTTTCACCCTGTTCATGAGCATTATTCTGGCATACACTTACACTGACAATAGTCCATTGTTCACTAAACTTTGCTAGCTTTTAAATACAATTTGAGACTCCTTGGTAGGAAAATCACTGCTCAGTATTTGGATCTATTATTAAAAGTATCAATATTTTAATTTTAGAATTGAGATTTCCTACAATTGAATAAGGTGAATAAGGCGAGTTCATGTTTTAACAGGACACCGTTTTCATTATTCTTACTGAAGAATTGTATCCTGCTTGTTTTATGTGTACAAATTTGTGTATATTTTGAAACATTGTACATAAAGACATTAATAGTTAAATAGGCTAATTGAATAGTTGGTCTTTGAAAATGTTAGGCAAAATTATTTTATTTATAATAGTAACTGTGATATCCATGTTTTTTCTAAGTATCTGAGAGAGAGTTGTATTGTGTTTTTAAGTCTAAGTATCTGTACTTCAGACTTAAAAACACAATACAACTCTCTCTGTAATGCCTTTTTGCCTCACATACTTCACTAACGGTACTAGTGGATGAAAATCGATATGCAAAGTTGGCTTCTGTTAATCTGGTGAAATGTAACATGTCATATTAAACAATGACACTGTTAATACACAAGTGAATCTATGGTCCAGTCTTTTAAAAATAAAGAAGACACAAGCTTACAGAACATGTTTTAATTGTAGACTACAGCTGAAAAAAGAGAATATTTGTTATGGTTCCTGCAAAACCAAGCAATTTCTATTCGTTGAAAAGCAAAAACTGTGCACTAACACCTCTAATTTTTCTCTGAACATCAAACAGAATTTCTGGATCCTTTAGAAATACTGTATACTCTGTTTTCTTGAGATCTATTTCTTCCTTAACACATTTATCTGGCTGTTTGATAAATGGATAATAAATATTATAATAAATATCCATTTATCAAAATACCATTTTCTTGTATTTGCTATTAAGAAGAATCCTCCAGAGACAGATGATGATGATCTGATGATGATTTATTGGGTCTTTCTTGCACACCCAACATAAAAATAATTGTATAACTAAAGCCTACTTAATATTCAGTATATCTCCTGGTGACATCATGGACATGTCTGTGTAGTTTTCTTGGCAACATATCTTGGAAATGGATTGTTGCTGTCATCTTCTAGGATGTAGCAGCCTTACTCTAGTGGAGACTTGGTCATGACGGGCCACACCAGTTGCAGCCGAGAATTATAATTCAGCAATGTCACAATTCTTTCTCCGATACAGTTTTCACTGTGATTTAAGAGACCCAAGGCAACTGATTTGCTGAATCATAAAAGCAAATGGAGGCTGCAAGCATATGTCCATGACTACTTTCTTGAGAGCAATTTCTACAGAAAATCAATTTGGAATAAAATGAATGGGATTATGCTACAAATTGGTCTTAACCTATTCTCTTTTACCCTTTTAACGTATCTCACATCTGAATGGACAATGTCATTTATGTATTGTTGGACTGCAGTTCCATGATGCCTCATCTATTGAGAAATGCAGTAACAACAAGCCATATGAGACATGACATGAAATGCTCATAGGATAAAGAGAGATGGTGGCTTAGAGCAAAGGAGCAAACCTTTGGCAACTCTGTGGTTTTTAAAAAGTGAATTGTTAGGCTGAAGGAAAGACAAGACAGAAATGTAAAATAACTGTATCTTTCAATCTGCCACTTCATAGAAAAATTCAGTTTCCATTAGGGAGGGGAAGTTTCAAGGACATGGCAGTCCAACTGGGAGATGAATAAAAAACAGCTGCTTCTTAATTTCATACTGTTTATTACATCCAACTCCTAACAATGAAGATGAAGCCTTTAGGCTACTGGCAATAAGGCAGGTCAACCCAATCTATCTTACCCAAAAAAGAATTATATGACTAATTATTTCAGTTCCCCTCTCAAGGTGGCATTAGGATGAAAGTCCTTAGAAAAAAAAACCCTGTGTCTAGTCTCCTTTGGCAGAATTACCAAGAAATATGAAGTACCTTGATTTGTAATTCAAGATAAAACACAAGGGCTGTTAAAGTGATCCTGAAGGAGATAATAGCTTTTAAGATTTAGATTGATAGGCAGCCATCAGAGCTACTTAATTGCCACAAAAGCCTGAGGGACTGGTTGGTTTTCATTTCTTTTCCATGGGCAGACTTGGGAGCAATATTTGAAATACCCTGTCATTTTGTGCACTACTGCTTTCCAAAATTAATTATGCCTTGTAGCTGTCTTGGGAAGAGAAAGAAAACAGAATTTAAAGCACCAGTAGAAAAGCCACTAAAAAAACAAGAAGTCTGAAAACCTGTTTATCCCCAAACATTTTGTATTCATTTTTGCTACACTGAAAAGGCAATTTTCATCTCTAATTAATCAATCAAGGTCTTAGAAAATCTTCTAGGAGTTCAGGGTTTCCAAAGGATGGGAGCTCAGTGTCCCAGTTCAGAAGAATTTGCAAATTGACTTAAAATAGTGACTAAGGGTGGAATCCTTTAATTCACAATAAATCACCTGATCTTGATTCACACGCTATAAAAGAAGACTATCTAGTTGAAGAAAGAGAGTTACAGTATATCAAGGGGAAAAATAAACTATCAAAAAGAGAAGGAACAGACGATCCTGCCTGATTCTGTCTACATCTATCATTGGGCTCCAACTCCTATTGGTTTTCTGGAGAAGCTGGCAGAGACGATTGCAAATGGCAATCAATAATTGTGGGGCACTTGCCAAGCAGTTGTAAGCATGAACAGGTACCAATCACTCAAATCATGTGGGGTTGGCAGCATAACACTTTTCACAGGTTGGAAATGCTTTGCAACTTGTAAAGCACTCTTTCAGAGGCCACTGTCACTTCGAATTGTTGTTAAATGAGCAGTCATAGCTCAAGGACTACCAGTATCCTGTGATTTGGGAGGACCTCACATTTAGTTCAATAAGACATTTTGATATCGGCATGCAGGGAGCTATGCTGTTAACTGACAAAAGAAATATAGCCCAACCTATCATATGTAACAAAATTAAAATCTGATTTCAGGTCAATACAGTTGGCATTCTGATTATAAAATTAAAAGCCAATAAAATGAAAATCATAATATTTCACTTAATGTGAGTGATATAAAAGACAATTGATTTCTCAGAGTGGAAGGAAAGCATTTTGGTTTTCTTCTGAAATGTGAAATGGTGTAGGAAATGAAGATCTCTTCCCTATGAAAAAAAGCACTGGCTGAGAAAGTTCTAAACATTAGAGATTAAATGGATGATCTTAGAAGAAACACTGCTTGATTCAAAGCATTGATGAAAAATTTAACAGATGCCTTTTAATTATAACAGTCTCTTTGCAAATATGTTACCATTCCACATTTATGATTTTTAGTTTACAGAAAAATACACTTGTAAATGTACTTATCAGACCCATAACTGAATATGAAATTATATTTCAGCAAGAACAATTAAGTTTACTTATAGATATTTCATATGTTAAACAATTCAAACAGAATATAGTACTGTAATATATTTTGTTTGAACTCATAATGTAAACTATTTTTTTAAAATGTAACAAAAAAGGCTGTAGACCAAAGCAGGTTCTACAATCAAATCTCCTTTCATGTGAATCACAGCAAGGACAGCATTTTTTAAAAACACAGTTCATGCTCAATGGCACTCAAACTAGAGTAAATTGAAGAAATGCATGAACAGAAATCAAACACTAAAATAAAATTTGCTAATTGTACAAGACATAGAAGCTGTTTGCGGCCATCTTATAGCCCTGTGGCTGTTTGCTCCAAATTCAGCCTTTTAAAATGTTTGTGGTTGTACACAATAATCAAGTTTAAAACCAAAACAATTAGTGCATGCTTTCATATACTTGGAACTTCCATTCCTTTGCATTTTGAAACACCTGTTGTTTAGCAGTACAATGAAACCATAGTCTCTCTGAATAACAATGGTAAAAAGAGGCAGAAAGGAAAAATATATATCACAGGGAATTAGTGTCACTTCAACACTGACCAGCTAAAAACGTATCAAAAATCAAAATAAATGTCACAACACTGGGAAAAACACTTGAGTAGATCCAAGCTCTCACTCAAAAGTTGCTTTTGCAACAACTTATACAGGCAAAGAAAGGAATCATGGTTTGCATATGATGCACAAAGATAATATGTGATGGGTTAGTAAAATCTCCCTTTGTAATAAGGAATCATAAAATCTAATATTTATGGCAAGAGCAAACACTAGCATTTTCTGTTCTCTACGATGAGCAGGCAGTGAAGTGGAATGAAGTGTGGGAAATGGTAACAGAATATGGCTGATTCTTTTCCCTATTTTAGATGTACTGTACAGTGAAAATGCATTTCAGCTGCATTCACCCATCTTTCAATACAAAACACAAAGCTTATGTCTGTTGCAACCTAGAAGATGAAAACAAGTCCTCTGCATCCCAGTATAACCTACCTGTAACAAGGCTGTAATTTTTTCATCTTTCAAAATTACAACTGCTTGAATATATTGGAGATTTCCATGTAATTGCAAAAACTTTCCTGGGTTGTGGGAAGGTGATAAATTACATCAGGCAACAAAGAAAGAACAAAACTCACCGTCTGATTCAGAAGCTGCCCTGAAGATCAAGTAGCTGCTTGGAAGAGGTTGAGTGATTGACCCTACATTCTCTCCCTTTGGACCCTGGAACAATTTGTGAAATGAAAAGAAACTTTATTTACCATGAAATGTGTATGTCAATGTTATCTTCTTTACTTGGCATTTTCAATGTTATTCTTTTTCAGTTTCAAATAAGTGAAAATTATATGATCATCCTTTATCTGTTAACTGGAACAAGAAGTTTAAAATAACTGAAGCAGACAAATTCCAACATCTGAGAAACATGGTTGCTATTTTTTAAAATTGATAATTAGTATATCATCAGACATGCCTACTATATTTAAAATGGAGCAGTGACTAACACCTTAATGGGAAATGATCAGAATAATCACAAAATTGAATTAACTAAGGTTAAAATTATCAGCCAAGTATGTTTGGTAGGAGGATTAGATCCTTGCTTTGAACATATTCTTATCATGGCAATATGCCAAAATTTAACTATTTCTATATAATAGAATATGGAATCAACTGCTCATGTCTCTATACAAAGATTAAAAATAGTTTTAAGTGTAAAACCCATTCCCTTTTGCAAAACACATAAACCTATAGCAGCAGATATCCATAAAGCCTCTTCAGTGGAAGTCACATATCTTGTATGAACATGAACTTCATGTGATCGTGAACTGGGCGGCTTAGAACTTGACTTGTGATTGCAACATTGGAGAACGCCCTAGACTAGGGGTACCCAACCCCTGGCCAACGACCATAAAAACAAGTGTACATTACATGAATAAACATGCAAGAAAGAGGCAGGTGGGAGGCTGTGTTCTCAGCATCTTTGTGTATACACCACTCATTGTAAGTGTTTTCTATCTTTTTATACTGATGATTTTTCAAGATGGATCAGCATGTTGGCAATCAATTGCCCAAGAGCAGAGAACAATTCTACACCTCTCATGTCAGTAGACCCATTTCTCACCTAAAAAAAAATCAGGAATCTTTAAAAATACAGTTTCCATTACTGTACGTAACGTAAGCAAAGCACCCAACGAACGATGAAAGTCTTCAGTTGAAGATAATGAGAGCCATATGATGAGGTCAGAAAAACTGTGCAACAAAGAAATGTGTCCAATTATTTTTGCAGTATTTCCTCTTGATAACTGGAATCAGTTTCTGAAGGATACTCAACATAAGAGCTTTGATTCTGTAGACTAGAAAGGGCTGTATAACCATTAACTTTGCAGTAGTTTGAAGGACCCTTAATGTTTTTATTTGATCGTAACTTGAACTCATAAAAACTGCTGCACTGGTTATTTCTATTAATGCATAATGTAAAAGGGCACTGAGTAGTTATCATGGTAACCCTTTAGGATCCAGTCTTTCTTCATTCTTCTGCCACTTCATGGATAGATTAATTTTTTTAAAATTACATTTATATGCCGCCCTTCTCCGAAAACTCAGGGCGGCTTACAATTTTTTGGGATACAACCCAGTGTGCTCAGCAATAGCCTTCATTCCATTGTATATGCCTGCTTATTACTAAGCGGCATTTTTACAAAGTTTATTTATTGCCCCCAACTATCTTGGGTCCTCAATTTACCTACCCCGAGAGGATGGAAGGCTGAGTCAACCTTGAGAAAGCAGGGTCGACTCAGGAGTCAGGCCACACCTCGGAGATGATTGCCCCCTCCCATAGGACATAAAAGAGGAGCAAACGGGCAGGAAGCAAGGGCAGGAAGCAATTAGTTCGTTTGCTCAGAACACAAGCTTTGAAAAATTCTGTTTGACTCTGTATCAGGTTTGGCTTTTCCCTGCATCTGGCAATTAGTTCTCTGGCCACATTCCAAGTGTGATAAGGTGGGTGTTTATCAACATTCCCATGAAAGACTGTATATGAAGCCTTGTGAATGAACGTAATTCACAGCTGTGGAAATAAAAGAGGTTTTGCGGGGATTAAGATTGTGTTCTATGTTTTCTAAGGAAGCCTAGGTCAGAACAAACACACCCCGGCCAAATCCAGCCCTTTGGCTGTCTCTGTGCAGGCAGCCTGAGGTCAACTGAAAATTATTAATCCAAGTAAGTAAGTGTATGCCATACTTCCAATACAACTGCATTGTTTTTATTTTGAAGGTGACTATTTTTTTTTTCAATTTACCTAGGGATACCTTTACAGCCATCCATCTTTTATCTTCCCTAGAAGTTTGTTTATTCCCTTCCTTTTCCACTTGCTGATGAGAGTCCCAATATAATGCAAAACCATATAATAGAAAAACATGCCTATCATTCACTCCAAAGAGGAAAGCCCACCAGGAAGTAAACATACAATGTTTCATTATGGCTACATTTGGATTCCCACATAATCCCATTAACATGGTTTGAAAAATTTTGGTTCCCCTAGTGGCTAGGAAGAAAAAAAGCCAGATAAGCATCAGGCTTCATTTCAACACTATGTAAAAGTTCCTGTCTTATACAACGGTATTTTAGAGACAACTACAATAAATTTAAACCAGACAGATTTATATCTCACTTCTATTTCCTATAAATTAAGGCAGCATAGTAAATTCCCTCCTTCTATTTTCCTTAAAACAATGTGAAGTAGGTTGGGCTGATAAAGTGCCACTCAAAGTCAGCCAGTTGCACAAGAGTTCACGGTCTCCCACTTCTAATCCAAACCACACCAAACCAGTTCTTTGATTACACTGAGGTTTACTGTGATATATGAATGCAGCAAATCTATGCTTTAATCCCAAAGATTATATTAAGAGCAATGGCTCTTAATATTTTCTTTAAAGCAAGGATTAATATATGCACCCTTCCAAAGGTGGCTGAACTCATGACAGGCAGCCAATATGACCAATGGTAGAAGACAATAACTGTCATTCATCATGTGCACCATCCCTGGTTTAATGCCGGGTGATAATCTATAGACCTTATCTAAAAAGACTCCTCCTTGCTGTTATGAGTTTAAAATCATCAACTCATTGTCTTTTTAATGTTAGCACTAGATTTATTTGGAATTTCTCTCTCTAACTTCCGAGTTCAGGAAACAATGCTGTACTCTCTCAATTCATTTTTATGGAAAGCAACGTCATGTATTTATGGCATATGACAGAAATGTAATTCTGTTATTTGCCTATGTACAGGATTCCATGCAAGCAAGCGAGCAATTTCAACTTAGGGAAGCCAATATTCCATTCTACTACTTTCCCTTTAACCATCCTTCAAGGCAAATTTTCTTAATTTCATAAATCATTATACAGTACTTGGCATTTCTCCTGGTGAGAGACTGTGGAGAAGCTGGGAAAGGAATGGAAGACAGAGTAGACACCCAACAATCAAGAGAGAGGGTGAGTCAGCCCCTGGCTATCAACCTACTCTAGGTGCCAAGAAATCTGGAGAAAAGTGTTCAGATCACTCACTGAGCTTCTCCCTTAATTAACTCACTATAAAGCAAGGTGGGAAATTCCTCTTACAGTTTCTAAAAATCTGTATTTACCCAAAATTAGCATTAAAACTTCCTTAAAAGAATCTATTCTTGCCTCCCCTTCTTTGGTCTTGGCTACCTGCATTGGACTGGACATTCCTGCCTTTACAATATTAAAAAAGAAGTCACATACAGTACATTAGCCAAATCCTTACTCAATTACTACAGCTGGAATGCTGCTAGCAATTTCATGGTGGAACTGGGATATAATAGGGCAGGTAATCTAGTGTTTCCCAGATATTTTATACTCCAAATGACATCAATCATCACCAGCCACTATCAAAGATAAGGAATGAGAGAATTGTTCTCTATATCATCAGGAACACTTCAGATTACTCATTTTTAATTCCAAGCAAATTCCACTGAGTTCAATAATACTTATACCTAGGTTCTTCAAGGAGCTGAATAAGTTAGACATCTACAATAGCTTATTGTACTTGATTGTTCATGCATTTAGCAGATAAATTCATTCTAACTATTGCCTACACAGAAGTGACTTCAAGCCTTTATTTATCTCATTTTTAAAATGTCAGCATCATTCTTCCCCTGCCACATTCCTTTAAAAAAATCATATCAAGAAATCACTGAATGTTTCCTACACTCAGCTCCTACATTATAACTAGGGAAAGAGGAAAATCACAAGGCAAGCTGTCAGTTCTTATTAATGTCAGCAGTAGCATTACAAGCCACCATACCGTTGAGGGATGAACTTTGCAACTCTTGCTCAAATTATCTCTTATGTTACCATAGAGATAGCTTTAGTTTCTTTCACAAAATCATACAGTAAAAGACTGCGCGCACGCACACACCTGCCTGGCCTTTGCTGGGGAGGGCAAATACACTGCACTCACTCTCTGCCAGAAATGTCATTAAGTCATTAAAAAGTAGGTCAGAAAATATACAGCTTCAGTGATTCAGATCATTTCCCCACCGAGTCTTTCATATTACCATATTTGGTACCTTGCCATTCCATCCACAAACTGCAAAATCAAGATCTTCATTTGACTGGGATTTGGACTAATAAGGCCTGGCTCAAACTATCCCATTGTCACACAGGTTTATGTAACTCAAACTGTATGTATACAATGCTTTGCTTAAGTAAACTTTGCCAATGTGGTTTGCAAACTACAATTCATAGTTTAGCATGTGGAAGTCTAAAAACTGTGGTTTACTCAATATTGATAGTGCAATTTGCAAGTTCAGTCACTATCTCTCCAATTTAGCGTCTCTTACAAAATCACATGACAGGTTAAAGTATTTTACTCTATTTCATGATAGTTTGGTTTTGGGGAGTGGTGGGATTATTTTTAATTGTATGCTGCCATGAATTGTTTTGCAAAGGTGTCTACATATAGCAAATAAATCATTCCATCAATCAATTCATATCAAAATATAAAATTTTCCTTAAAGGAAAACAGAAGTAAAAATGTAAATACAGTAATAGTTGTTTGGATCTGCAGGAAAGAGAATACAAAATCCCTGTTCATGTAGATAATTTATAAACTATAGGGCAAAGCCTATGCTTTGAATCGGAAGGATTAAAGCTGGATGGGAAAAACTACATTTGACTGCATGTCATTCAGATACAGAGGAGCAGGAGGATCCCTAATCTAAAGGAACCCATGGAGGAGCTGAATCTTCTGCACCTGCTTCAGCTCCTCGTGCACCTTTCTCCAAGCCCAGCTCTACCAACTGCTGCAAAACAATCATTTTAGACCAGACATGAAGACTTCAGCTCCCAGAATACATGCATGGCTGGGGAAACTTGGGAACTGAAGTCCATGCATCTTACGAGTTGCTGAGCCTTGGGTGAACTCTTTCCCACTGGAAACTTTAAAGTAGAAGAATAGCTCTCTAATGGTGTTGCTTAGTTTCTGGATTCCCATGGAAAGCAGGTAAAGTCTACATTCAGTTCCCCTCTCTTACACATCCCTTCTGATGTGAAAAAATAAGAGTGCCCTTCCCAGCATCCCTTGCTCTCTATATGAATGGGATCAACCCAGGAATAACAAATAAGAGTTTGTGACTAGATTGGGCCTTCCAACTTCTTTTAAAAATAAAACACTTTTGAAAACAAAAAGTAATTCAAGCAAAATACACTACCAAAATGAACCAAATGAGTTTAAAAATGATTTGTACAATCAGTGAAATGATATAATTAGCAAAAGCTTTGAGGATAACAAAAATGAAGGGAGAGACTGGAGTAATATTAAGAGCTTCCTCCTAAAATTACTCCTTGCTTAACATCCATTCATTCAGTGACCCATCAACGTTCAACAGTGCCCCCAAATGGACTTAAGATTAGTCCTTAAAAATTCAAGCCACTGTAGCACCACCGCGGTTATGTGAACAAAATTAGGGGCCCACTTGCGCACAGCCACATCCTCTGTTGTGACATCAATATGATTGTTTCTTTCAAAAAAATAATAATAATAACCAAAGCAACAATATTAATAATCAGGTAACATGACTGATTTTTGGCCACTGGCCTTCCTGCTGTTGCCAGCGGCCACCAGCCCCTACCCACCACCACTGCGGTGCCCGTCACACTTCACACCACTACTACACCAGCCACAGACTTCATTCATGTCAGCACAGTTGGGGCCTTCTTATATACGCCAGTCAAGTCCTTCTTATGAAAGTGGAGGTCCTGGGTGGGATACACAAGAGAAGCCCCAGCTGGTACCTGAGAGACAACCTGGGGTAAAAGTAGGCCACGGCTAGTACAATACTAGTGTGTGGTATGGTAGGCACAGCAGCTGTGGGCAGGGCTGGGTTGCAGGGGCAGCTGGCATCAGTGGGTATACCAGCAGTCAAAAAGGCAGTGATGGAGGATAGGTAAGTAGATAAGGAGAGTTGAGGTGAAGTAGACCGATAATTTTTTTCCAAAAATGGCTTGGATCCAGATAGGTTCTCACCTGATGGGATTCAATCAACAAAAGCAATTGCAAATGCCATCACTAAGTGGAGTAGTTATATGATGTTTCACTTAATGGCTGCATCACTTAGTCACAGAGTTGCCAGTTTCAGTTAGACTCGTTAAGTGAAAATTACTTGTACACAAATGCAGAGAGTGGCATTACCAAGATCCTTATAAAGTTAATGAGTTGGTCTATTGTTGTCAGTGATCATCCAAATACTAACCAATAGCTCAACATGACACTCAAGGAGTCTCAATCTATACAGCAGTTCAAAATATGCAGTTCTCATTCTCCCTATCTGAGATGGTACCTAGTAGTTTGGAAACCATTTGAGAACAGTGGGATTTTAGAATTTAATACTCCTACATCAGGGGTGTCAAACTCGCGCCATCACGGCATTGTCATGTCACGTGTCACGACTTTTTCTCCCTTCGCTAAACCGAGCATGGGCGCGGCCAGCATGACGCATCTGGCCCACGGGCCACGAGTTTGACAGACCTGTCCTACAGGAGCGGGAACAGTATGATTTTCATTTTAATCTAAGAGTTAAAATTTACCAATGAAGTTCATTTCCTAACAATATTTTTGACATAAAAGATACTATTTGGGAGGGTCAGGAGGGGGCAGGTCAGTCAGTAGAATTTCATCCGGAGGGCTACTATTCCATTCTGACAGATCTCCAGTGAGAAACTATACAGCGCTATGAAGGCAAAGATTTCCTGTTCACAGAAAGCCTCTGGAGCCTGAATGAGCAGCACCACATTAATCTAAAGTGAAAATCCTCCTCACAGGGTCTCTGCTGCTGGCCTGCTTAGTTGTTAATTTTATCAATGTGCCCCATACAAGCGTGTGTGCTTCAGGGACACTCCTCTGGAAGAGTAAGGCACGTATTAATTTCCACACCTCCCCAGAGCTGGCAAGGCCACTCTCATTAATCACAACCTGGACACAAACCATATTTACTTGCATCCTAGGGTATTTCATTTCTTGCCTATATATAAATAGAAGTAGCACAGGCCATTATCTTTTTATTGTGCAGAAAGGCCTGCATAATGTCAAAGGTATTACTGTAACGGAGATGGCTTTCTATTAGACATGACTGACTGAATCAGGGGGAGGGGGGAGAGAGAAATGTCATGTTAAGTTCTGATAAAAATGAGAGACTACCTAAAATGCTCAAGTTATGGATCAGGGGTGAAATCCAATGTGGCATTTCTGCTGAAGAAACTGTTTCAGAGAATCACTAGGGGCTGGGAATGTTTCCACAGCCTGCAGAAAGCTGCTATTGGATTGCTTAGCGTGGGATTTTACCCTATAAAACCTGACTGCATTCATATAAATGGTACTATTGTGGTGAAACGTTTAGTTCCTTACAGGATTTCCATTGTTGTTTGTTTTCTGCTGATAAATATCCATGGTTTTTCTCTACATTTCAGTACAGACTGTGTTGGCCTATATCTACACACTATGTTAATCATAATTTGCTTAATCATGGTTTGTTCCATAAGCCACAACTGATTGGGAATACATATTATACTTCATTAGCTGCATCTACCAATCACAATATCTGGATATGAACATCAACCAAAATCTATTATAATTTAGTGTGAAGTCACCCATTGCTACCTGCCCTGTCTTCCCTATCTTTACACAAGGAACTTTATGCAAGGAACTTGGGAAACTCCCCACTCCAAGGCACAAGGCACTTTTCCACAGCCAGTTGTCAAATTCCTTGTAGCTTCTATTGAACTTTTGTGCCACTACAAATGCCCTCATGGCTATCTCCTGTGATTTCAATTAACAAGGAAGCTGATCAACAGGAGAACCCTGACTCCATTTTCCTTATTTCCTCACTGTATCTTCTTTTGTGACAGAATTCCTGTGACTGTGAATGAGCATAGATTGAGATGGACAATAAAGGTGCAAAGTGTTCTGATTCTAGAGCAGGGATGTCAAACTCAAGGCCTGCAGGCCAGATCCAGCCCATGGGCTGCTTAGATCTGGCCCATGGGGCTGTCCTGGAAACAGTGAAGGACTGGCCCGTGGTGCCTCTGCCAGCAAAAACGGAGCTCAGGGGGCCACACATGCCCCACACATGCCCTAAGCTCCGTTTTCGGCTTCTGCAGCCTCTGCCAGTGAAAATGGAGCTCAACCTGGCCACACATTCCCCTGAGGTCACACCATAACCCTGATGCAGCCCTCAATGAAATTGAGTTCGACACCCCTGTTCTAGAGGCAGGAGTAAGGAAGTCCAGAAGTCACTTCATCATTTCCTCTGAAGCAGAAGCTCAATCAAATCTTAATCAGCTCAGGTTTTCAAGCCCCACAATATCATATGAATGGACAAGACAGATTTTTTTTAATGTGGAACAGGGACCATTCCACTATTTTGTATTCGACAGTACATAACTTCCTTATTAAATTAATCAGATTTTTATACACTAGCTGTTAAACTACTTGATACACTAGTTTCTTTCTATATTTCTCTAGTTTTTGGTTCCAACAATAAAAGAGGTCATATTCATTCCCACCCAACACATTTATATATCTTTAAGGTATCCTTTTTATGCCTCGTCTTCTATACTTCTCACTCAGAGATATCTATTATTTTATACTCCTTACAATTAATTTAATATCAGATCCTTGGTCCCAGCAGCCAGAAGGTTTGATGAGGCAAGAACCCTGTAAATAGGCAAATGGATCACACAAAAACTCCACAGAATCACAATAGAAAAAAATACCCACATTTACTATGCTTTCAAATGTACTGAGGCAGACATAATTTGACTACTCTGGTATCCCAGAGGTCCAGAACTGTTTTCAAACTGACTTAGAACTGTTGTATGGAAATCCTCTAAAAGAAGTAATGCTGAGCTGAAAACTGCTTTGGAAGATTCCCAAAGTTTTCCACTGTGAATGAGGTTTCAGTTTTTCTGTGTTCTTCTGAGAAATTCTACAATACTCCACTGATATTTTTTGTCTTTGTTATCGGAGAAAACTACTGCTGGCATTATTGTTTTCTGGTACACATTGTTCTATCACTCTGGAGCTGGATGTTTATACTTTTACAATTGTAAACACCTAATGTGAGAAGTTACCACATGATTTATTTCCTTGGATTTAAGTCAAATCTGGGAGGTTGCAAACTGCTGAAAGGAGAATCATGCAATGAAGGACATTTGCACACCTGCTGGCAATGGCACAACAAAATAACTGTAAGAACATAATGTTCTACCTAGTAAATGTCACTGAAAGTCTCACCTTTGAAAAAAATTTGAAAGAAAATAAGTCTTTGATTAAACTAAATAAGGATTGGCAAGAGAGGGAATTTTGTTCAAATTGTGAATGTAAAATTTAAAATCTCAAGCTATTTCTTCAAAAATTTAATTAGCTGCCAAATTCTCAATAATGCAATTCGCAATATATAGGATGTTGAATTACAATATACACGATAGATGACGAAAACCCACAACGAAGTCACAAATTGATTACATGAAGCTAGAGCTAATAACAAACTGTTTCAGAGAAATTGCTGTGTCATCATTGCAATGGAAGCCTGGTTAAAAGTATTCCATCCCGGATAGTGCTTTTAGCTTGGGTGAACTTTTGACATTTCAACTTATTTTCTTTTGAGAGCTGGCATCAGAATTTCATTTTTTAATGTGTGCTAGTGTGTTCACAGAAAAAAAGTGACAATAAAGCTTATCTTACCTTATTATTAGTGGGCCACATATATACTACACCTCACAGGATTGGCTCATTAAACAAGCTGGTTGCTACACCCAAAGATGATTGAAACCTCAATAGCCCTCAGTAATTTTTGTGCATGTTGGCGGAGCTCTTCTTGTTTCCTGCAAGGAAGCCTGATACAATCTGTTCAGATTAGCATTCTTCTTACCTTTACAGCCCAAATGGACTGGTCCAAAGGATGGAAAAGTTTGAAACAGAAGCCATCTTTTTTGGAGGGTCTCTCAATGAGCTCACAGGAATGAAGCAAAATGGTGCCCACCCACTGTCCAGTCTTTGGAGTTTTATAGATTAGGAGTACTCCAGGTTTTAGTACACACCACAATTTAGTCCAGCTCTTCAGAGTACCACGTATCTGGAGAACAAGAGTAAGAAGAAATATTCTAAACCAGTAGTGTCATACTTGCGTCTTCATGGTGGCATCAAATGATGTATCGCAACTTTTTTCCCTTTTGCCAAATTAGGCATGGTTGTGGCCACTGAGCGACACATCCAGCCTGCAGGCTGCAAGTTTGACAGCCCTGTTCTAAACCAATAAAACAGCCTTCAGTTATTCCAAGTGTCTTATTTAGCTCAACTACATTAAATATTTTGAGGTTTAAACCAAACTTCCAGTTAAACTTTCTGAGAAGAAATTGGAGAGGTTATCACTTAAAAAGCTAATGAAGAAATTTCCCCTTTGCTCTTAGATTCAAGTGTTTAACCTCAACCCCAAATCACAGTTACATTTAAACAAGAAGTGCTCACTTGAATCCGTACAGTCTCTCACATAAGGCCTAAATGAATATCTGTATTTGTGCCTTTGAGTTATTCTTGGCTCTTGGGGACTGCCTGGACAAGTCCATGCCATTTTCTTGGCAAGCTTATTCAGAAGTGATTTGCCACTGCTTGCTTCCTAGGGCTGAGAGACAGGGACTGGCCCAAGGTCACCCAGCTGGGTTTGTGCCTAGGATGACACTCAAACTCAGTCTCCAAGTTTCTAAATTGGTGCCTTAACACTATATCAAACTTGCTCTAAGTAGATATTACTGTTGGCTATTTTTGTTATTTATGTTGTGTGTGTATGATAGAAGTGTAAACTGCTCAGAGTTGACTAATGATTGGAATGGCATATAGGTACAACCAAACAAATTGTATTTTTTTAAAGGAAAAGATGGGAATAATAGCCGTAAGCCATACAAAACCAAGGGTGATCTTTGTTAAACAATTCAAGGATGCTATCAGTCCCACTGATAATATTCTTCCTTCTTTTAAACTGTGCTTCATCTCCCGTTTTGCCACAAACAAAAAAACCTTGGACACGACCTCTATCTTGGTTATGACTTCAAATATATTGCTTGTTTCCCAAGAGGGCTGTTTTAAAGCAGTAGATAAATTCTGGGTAGAAAGCAGTGGGTGAATTATAATGTATAATTCTAAAGACTGTTCAAACTCCTTACCTACATATTCTTAAAATGACATTTTGCATCAAATTACCTTCAACCAATCTGCCATAATGACCACACGGGGATCTTTTAAAGCACTAAAGAGCTGCTTGGTGGCTTTTTTCTTCTCCTGCCTGTAGTTTTTTTTCTGGACCTATTATATCATAGAGATAAAATATCAGTCAGGAACACATTTTCTCTCTCTTTCTACTACTCGCAAGAAGGAAGAAAAAACAAAGAAGATAGGCTATGTCCCCCCTTTAAAACTTTACAGTTTTATGGCTATTCCAACAAAGAACAATTGTTGCCTGTTGCTCATTCACACAGCCTAACAAATCCTCACAGAATTAGGGGAAAAGTAAACAAGAGTACATATGGTACCCTGTGTCTTCAGGAGAAGAATGTGATAAATTTTCATTATTAAGAAATAATTTTGAAAATAAATGTTTTATATTTGAAGAATCTACCAGAAATCTGGAGGTTGAATTATTGGATCCACCAGTCAAAATTAATAGATGTTTAGACAATAGCTACAACCGTCATCATAGCATGCATAAAAATATGTGCATACTATCAAAAGGTTCATGACTCTGTAAATAGCTTTATTGTGTACATTATGCAAATAGTTTTAGTAACAAAAACACCTGCTCTCATATTGATATTCTGAAGGAGTTCTGAAGAGCCATATACAATAGTGTGTGCACATGGCTGCAACAACAATTGAAAAATTAAGGGACTATGGCTTGGTGGTGACAGGAAATATTAGCCTTCCAGATATTGTGAAACTATAAGTCTCAGTAACCTAGCAGTGGGACCAAAGATTAGGGATGCTAGAAGTTATAGCTTAACATTTACAAGATATCTTAAATTCAATTTCTGAAATTTCCCTCTCAGATAATACAGATAGAAAAAGCACCTTAAATTCCTGTAGACTGTAAAGACTGGATTCATTAATCTAGTGAACAAGACAATCTGCTATGCAAAACTATTTTAACTCATTTTGGGGATATATAGCAAGCTTTAAAACATGCAGAATCCAAACCGGAATCAAATAAATAAACAAATCACAATTATGAAAATTTGAGAATAATAAATGCAAGGCTATTTCAGAGATTAGGAGACATTAGCTGACAAGGCTATTTTGCATACTGTTTTCTGCATGATGTACATAGTAACATAATGTACATTTGTTTGCCTATGGCAACTGAAGAGTGGTCTGCCTGCCTGCCTGCCTGCCTGCCCCGCCCACCCGCCCATCCATCCATCCATCCATCCATCATCTGTCAATCAATGTGGAACAAAGGCTGCAGCTTAATCTTCTTCCATCTACCTTTAATGTTTCCTTCTTGTTATTTCTTCCAGTAGGAGATACACACTCCCTATCAGACCCATTGCAAAATTTGTGCTCAGTCTATCAAAAGAAGAAAAGACAGGAATTAGATAAATATGACATCGTTTTAGAAAAGAGCTTTTTTATGATAATGAACTAAATGGGTTGGTAGGAACATTTGTAATATTGAAACACTGAGAGAATATGGGCACTGTGAAATGGCTACCATGGGAAAGAGCTTCCTATTTAGAAAATATTCACTGTAGATGGATGTGGATGTCACAAAAACCTCATTTACCAGATGTTAAAGGGGTAAGTTTATTCCCTGCCAGAACTGCCATCCTGTCCCTCAATGCACGATGATGATGATGATGATTACTGATGATTTAATACATCAATTTATAACTGGTCACTTAGTGACCAGTCAAAATAAAACAGAGCCTGCAAAAGCTACTTATGACCCAGTTCTGAAGTTACAACGCCACACCTAAAGTCATGTGACCATATGTATGACGGTTATGACTAATGACTATAATTGCCAGGCTCAATTACAGTTGTAAGTCAAAGATTAGCTGTCCACGTAAATGTTCTCCCTCCTCCCCCTATCCTTCCATCATGGGGCGAGGAGGGAACACTACTACAACAAAAACCAAATTTTTAGAAATGTCAGGGGGAAATTCAAAGGTATACAATTTCCATATATATGTACATATCCACACATACAGACAAATTATTAGAATACAATTAATACATTTAAGGAACAAATTGTAACCACATGAAATTACATGGTTCATTCTTTCTATTGCATTGATCGAGGCTGTATTGTATATATTTTCATGAAGTCTATCTTTGGTATCTGGAACACAAGTCTTTTTCCAAGAACACATAACAATCTCTTTTGCAATGCTCAAGGAGTGACGTAGCCACACTTTTTATAAATAGATTCCAATTTGTTAACAACACATTAATATATTTAGGTCATATTACTAAAAATTGATTCACAGTATCAACCAATACAGAAACATCACAAATATAACCAAAGTTACATTTAGCATGCCATAACAGTACATATCTCCAATATAGTAGAGCAGACTAACTTTTTTGGGACAGTTGCTCTCAGAGCTCCAATAAATATCCAAAATATGTATAAATTTTATGTATACTGAGAACATTTGCACCAAGACAAATTCCTTGTGTGTCTAATCACACTTGGCCAATAAAGAATTCTATTCTATTCTATTCTATTCTATTCTATTCTATTCTATTCTAAATATGACAGATAGGCCTTGACTTATAATCACAATTGAGCTCAACATTTATGTTAAGTGACATATTTGTTAAGTGAGCTTTGCCCCATTTTATGACTTTTCTCACCAGTTATTAAGTGAATCGCTGCAGTTGATAAGTTAGTAACACAGTTAAGTGAATCTGGCTTCCCCATTGATTTTTCTTGTCAAAAGATCATCACATGACCTTGGGACACAGCCGTGGTCATAAGTATAAACCAGTTGCTAAGCGTTTAAATTTTGATTACATGTTCATGGGGCTGCTACATAGGTCGTAACATAAGTCACTTTTTTCACTGCTGTTGTAACTTTGAATGTTCATTAAGTGAACTGCTGTAAGTTGAGGACTACCTATATTTTGATGAATAGTTATATTAAGGTTATAACAAACCTATTTAACATTGCTTCTCAATAGTATCTCATTTTACCTTTGACGTGGGGGGAGAAGGAAACACATTTCCAAACAAAGCATTGGACTATAGCTATCTACTATTTTTATTTCTAATAACGCCTCTGAAATCTGCAAGTGACCTGGCCTGCTTAAAGCTATTGTGGATTGACATTACATTTGAAAGTCACCTTTAGAAATAAATGGAGATAAAAGCAAGGCAATAAAAACATTTACTTTTAGATAGAAGCAGTTCAATGGAAAGAAAATCCAGGCCAAAGATTTACATGCACATTATTTATACAGCACAAAAATAGCAAAGATAATCATGCTTTGATAACCACAAATGTTCCTATAATGTTTGGACTCTAAAAAAAAGACACGGGGAGAGATGATAAACATTTTGTTCTTAAAATCATGCTTGCCTAGATTCTCTATTAGCAGAATAAGTTGCCAACAACATCTGACTTGGCTTGATAGCAGATATTGGGGCCAATGCAGTGCACAGGCACTATTAACTCATATATAAAAACACATATCAATATTCATGCTGAGCTGCAGTTGTTGTTATTTGCATTCTGTTCCCACAATTTATTCAGGAAAGAGGCACAACTGCAAGGTCATTTTGGTCCAGATTGTCTAGCTCTGCTCCCCTCTCCTCTCCAACAATGCTGGCAAAGAAGGTGAACAGCTACAGTAATCAATATATTCTGACTCCCATTTTTAGACTAAGACCAGACCACTCACTTGGCAACTTAACTGAAAATGCTGGTTGTGAAGGCGAAGAGACTTTCATTCCTCCAGTGCACTTCAAAATACACAAGAGCCAATTCACCACTGACAATTAACTGTTTTCTCCCTACAATGCATGAAGATGCTCCATTTAACAGTTTCTCAAGTTTCTCACTGCTGAGGGAGGCTGAAGTCAGATTAAAGTGTTCCTGCACAAAACTAGTTTCCTATCTTATGCCAGCAGAAGGCCTCCTATGAAGTCACTTTAAATTGAATAGAATTGTCTTTGGAAGTCAGAAATCAGCTGGCCATGCTCCAATTGGTCCATGGTAGAACTGTCCCTTCCATTCAACTATTACGCATGGCAAGTTTTGCTATGGCCAACAGGGACTAGATACTTCAGTGGCACAGTCAATTATTGTTATTTCTCCCTGTTTTATTGTGGAAATATCAACCTAACGGAATGCGGGCTGCAGATCTACCAAGTTACCATTACATCAGTACAACTTGCTGTCATAATCAATCGATCCATCAACCAACCAACTAATCACCCACCCAGGACTTATATGAATTCTCACCTCTATAAAAAATGTTCCTCTGGAGTTTGTCAGGCATCAATTTTCAGAAAAGCTATATAAACAGTGGCCATTTTTTTAGTGAGATGACAACATGCTATAGCCATTTGCTTCAGGCTTTGATTCCCATAATGGAAATTCCACTCATTGGGTATACAGGAAGTTTGGGCTGATCCATACTTTATCTTAGCATGGAAATAAGTCATCTATTGTTTCAGAAGAACAGGACTGAATGACATAATTCTCAGACCAGCTAGCTTGCCAGGAAGGCAGACAATTTCCAATTCTTCTGTCTTTGTGTCAGAAATAGTGCTTTTCCACCTTTGGAAAAGCACTTTGTTGCATTTCACAGATGCATTTCGTTGGTTTATGCTGTGGCAGGAATGCTTCCCCTGTTCTTTGCCTTTGATTGTCATTTCATACTGGATGGCAAGTCTGCCTAATGTGGTGAGGCTGGGACTTTTCTTTTCAAAGTTCAAAAGCAGAGCAATCCAAATATTAGGTACATTCTCTGTCTTGAGTTACTTATAAAAATAATAATAGCAATAGCAATAGCACTTAGACTTGAATAGAATAGAATAGAATACTTTATTGGCCAAGTGTGAATTGACACACAAGGAATTTGTCTTGGTGTAAATACTCTCAGTATACATAAAAGATACATTCATTAAGAATCAAGAATCATAAGGTACAACACTTAATGATAGTCATAGGGTACAATCAGCAATCAAATCATACTAGGAAACAGTCAATAGAAATCATAATGATACAAGTGACAAAGTTACAGTCCTGCAATCACAAGTGGGAGGGAATGGTTGATAAGGAGTGATGAGAAGATTAACAATAATAGTAGTGCAGACTTTGTAATAATTGAACAGTGTTGAGGGAATTATTATTGATTAATAATTATTAATTAATTATTAATAATTATACCACTTCACAGTGCTTTTATAGCCCCCTCTAAGCGATTTACAGAGTCAGCATATTGTCCCCAACAATCTGGGTTCTCATTTTACTGACCTCGGAAGGATGGAAGGCTGAGTCAATCTTGAGCCAGTCAGGATCGAACTGCTAAATTGCCGGCAGTCAGAAAAAGCAGCCTGCAAAACTGCATACTAACCACTTGCCTCACTGTGCAAATGGTAGGATATAGGTAGGGTATAAATAAAATACATAAAAATGAAATAAAATGCTGGCTATCTCTTTGGGGAGGTTGTTTAAGATATTAGGGTAGGAAGAGTTCTGTCTTGTTTGCTTTTTGGCTCAAGTGACAGAAGAATGGTAAAACTGTTTCTCTTTTTTCACCCTCATTTTCACCTTTAGTCAAAACATATGCTTACAGAAAAGAAAACAATTGCTGCTTAATGTCCTGGCTGAATGGAAAAAAGAAATGGAAATCTACCAATCAAGGGATGTGTTAATTTTAGTCTGGATCTAAGTTTTGGCCTCTGTGTGTCTAAAGTAGAGGACAGTCTTGGGTTCTTACTATGGCTTTAGTAGTTGTTTGATATGCAAAAAAACAACAGGCACAGATTTTAATAATAGAATGATACAGAATGCCGCCTGCTGGTTTCTGCAGATGAAGCTTCTGTGAAAGCTACTAGAGAAGGAGGTAAGGTCTCTAATACAGACTAAAGAGGCTAAGGAGGTCACTATCAGGGATCCAGATATACATGAGCAGGTACATCTAAATCTATGTATTCTAATAAGTGGAAACACAAAAGTTAAAATGCATATTAGAAAAGTGGATAAGAGGCAAAAACATTCTCAGGTTGAGGGCACCACTAAAACTGGCCTTTGAATAATATCCTGGGATTGCCTTCCCAGCTTGCTGGTGCAGTAGTTAGAATGCAGTATTGCAGGCTAACTCTGCTCACTGCCAGGAGTTCAATCTTCACCAGCTCAGGTTTGACTCAGCCTTCCATCCTTCCAAGGTCAGTAAAATGAGGACCCAGGTTGTTGGGGGCAATATGCTGATTCGGTAAACCACTTCAAGAGGGCTGTAAAGCACCATGAAGAGGCTTTTAAGTGCTATTGCTATTGTTAAATAAGACCATCACATGTATTTGATTAAATTTAGTTTAAATTTAACATAAATCAAATCTCTTATATTCTCTATTTTATTACTTTCTCTTTTCTTCCTAAACTTATTTTCCATTCTTTTACCTGAAAATTACAATTTAGTTTCAACTTGTAGAAGTTCAAAGATGGAGCTAAATTCATGGTTTTTGGAGAATGGAGACTAAATGCCCCTAATGTAGATAATTTCCATTATGCAAAATTAAAGCTTATTTAAGCTTCTTTAGGTATGTAGGAGATATTTTATTGTGGTATTTAAAAAAGCAGAGCAACTTCCTCAAAGATCAGAGCATGATTTAGTGGAAATATTACACATACAAACAACACAGGTGTCTGTCTTTGTGTGTGAAACTAGTGCAAACCCAACCATTACCAAGGCAGGTTGGTTTCTAGCCTATACATCAAGAATAACCACAATTTGCCCTTTAAACAAAGATCTAGGAAATAGTCACAAAACATTGTAGCTAGGCGTGGGAGTAAGTGGCTGTAAGATTGTCCCCTCATAGCAACAATAATAATCAGGAAATTGAACACCCAACACTGAACTGTAATCAGCAACAAAGCCATTTATAGTGTAGCAGAAACCTCCAAATCAGAACATGAAATTATTTATTTATTTATTTATTTATTTATTTATTTATTTAACTTGTATGCCGCCCCCTCTCCAAAAGGACTCGGGGCGGCTCACAGATAAAAATACAATATTAGCTAAAATGGAATTAAATTACAACAAGCCGAATTAGACTAAAAAAACCCGTAATAAATAAGAAAACCCATTCCCCAAGGAGTCAGCACAGCCCAGCCTGTTCAAACAACCTGGTTTTTAGGTCGTGACGGAGGCTGCGGAGGTCAGGGGCCAAGCGGAGCCCCAGAGGTAGTTGGTTCCAGAGAGCGGGAGCCGCTACAGAGTAGGCCCTTCCCCGGGATACCGCCAACCAACACTGAGTCGCAGATGGCACCCCGAGAAGTCCCTGCCTGTGCATTCTTACAGGGCGGTAGGTATTTGATGCTGGCAGTAGACGCTCCTGTAAATAACCCGGACCCATGTCTCGTAGGACTTTGAATGTTAATACTAGGACCTTGAATCTCATCCTGAGGGCAACCGGTAGCCAATGCAGCTCACACAGGAGGGTGTAACATGGGAGTACCGGGAAGCTCCCATCACAACCGCGCGCGCATTCTGCACCAGCTGAAGCCTCCGGATGGTATGCAAGGGCAGTCCTAAATAGAGAGCATTGCAGTAGTTGAGCCGGGAGGTAACAAGTGCCTGAGTGACAGTGTGCAGGGCATCTCGGTCCAGATATGGGCACAACTGGTGAACCAGCCGAACCTGGGCAAATGCCCCCTGGCCACGGCCCCCACCTGCTCCTCCATCCTGAGCCGTGTGTCCAGGAGGACCCCCAAATTCCGTGCCCTGTCCACGGCGGGCAACACCTCTCCCCCCATGACCAAAGATGGGATCTCCTGACTGGACTGAGATGTCAGTATGCACAGCCACTCTGTCTTGGCCGGATTGAGCCGAAGCATGTTCCTGTCCATCCAGATCCATACAGCATCCAGACAACGGGATACCATGGAGAGGGCATCACTGATGTGACCTGGGGTGGAGATGTACAACTGCGTATCATCAGCGTACTGATGATACTTCACCCCAAAGCCACGGATGATCTCGCCCAGCGGCTTCATATAGATGTTGAACAGGAGGGGCGAGAGAACCAACCCCTGAGGGACCCCACAAGTGAGAGCCCTCGGTGCCGACCTCTGCCCCCCTGCCAACATCGATTGCGAGCATCCTGAGAGGAAGGAGGAGAACGACTGCAATACGGTGCCTCCCACTTCCAACCCCCCGAGACGCTGCAACAGGATACCATGGTCGATGGTATCGAAAGCCACTGAGAGGTCTAACAGGACCAGGACAAAGGAAAAAACCCTGTCCCAAGCCCTCAGGAGATCATCCACCAGTGCGACCAATGCCGTCTCTGTGCTATACCCGGGCCGGAAGCCCGATTGGTATGGATCTAGGTAGTCTGCTTCCTCCAGGAAAAGCGGAAACTGCTGAGCCACCACACTCTCAACAACCTTCGCTAAAAAGCGAAGGTTGGAGACTGGACGAAGTTGTTCAATTCGGCTGGGTCCAGGGCAGGCTTCTTCAGGAGGGGCCGCACCACCGCCTCTTTCAGGGCGGCAGGGAAGGCACCCTCCCTTAATGAAGCATTGACCACTGCCCGAGCCAGCGCTGTGACCTCCCTGGAGGCATAAACCAACCAGGAAGGGCACGGGTCCAAAAACATGTGGTGGAACTCAGTTGTCGCATAATCCTGTCCACTTCATCCTCAGAAACAGGAAATAATGACTTGAAGTCAAGGTAATATATCTATATGGAGAGAGATGTTCTCTCTAGCGGCTTCAGGTGTGAAAGCCCAATTTAATTCAGAATGACTCTCTGAACAGAACTTAATTTAAGTTGGACTGATTTGGGCCATTAAACTGCAAGTGCAGAATGTATACGAATTGTCCTGTTTCAAGTCTCTGTGTGTTTGGTTTAATGCATGAAGCTCATCCAAACTGATTCATCACAATGAATAGCTACATAGGATTGGTACCTCTCCCATAATTGTCTGGGCAATTTTAACAACCAGGGTCAAACTGATCAAGTAT
The DNA here is from genome assembly GCA_009733165.1 of Naja naja. Classification (NCBI taxonomy): domain Eukaryota; kingdom Metazoa; phylum Chordata; class Lepidosauria; order Squamata; family Elapidae; genus Naja; species Naja naja. Next base: position 265,161,846 of record CM019148.1, read on the forward strand.
TTCAAATTAAAGTGATCCCCCAGAAGAAGTTTTTATATTTGCTCACCATTGCAAACATTTTTCCCTGCATGACAAACCCTTAGAGCTGGGAACGGGGATGCACTCACCTTTATACAAGTGGTCCTTCACTTATTACCATAATTGAGCCTGGAATTACAATCATAAGCTGGTCATTGCTGGTCATTAAATGGGTCACCATATAACCACTTCTGATTGTATGACATATTTTCCAGAAGTCGTTAAGCAATTATTGAATCCCTTGTCCATAATGCAGAGATTTTTGTCCAAAATTGGAAGCAAATGCAGATTTCCAGGGGGAAAAACCCTTACAAATTGTGGTCACGTGACCATGAGACACCGCAAATGGCTGCAAATACAGGGTCATGTTAGGCTGGAACATCCAAGACCCACCCGTCAAGAGTTTAAACTAGCTACTTTATTGTTCTATTGCCTAGTTCAAGGCATCGCCCCAGAGTGGCAGTTTGCTCCTGGGAAAGACTAGATAAAATTCAGTGGCATTCAGATCTGAGACTAATCCCCTGCTTGACCCCTCAACTGGAAGAGTCTCTTTCCTATAGTTGCCAAGTGCCCCAAATGCAATCATGTTACCACATGGGGTGTCTCTGTGTATCAGAACTTTGAATCTGGGCCATAAGTAACCCTGGGGATGTCCCTTGTAATTTCAAACAGTCACCAAGTGGCCAGTTCTAAGCCAAGGACTGACTACCTGTACTGTGCTTTGAAGTGATGATCAGATACCCTTGAATGTCAGAGTAGATAATCATGCCCAATAATGGCACAAATTTACTTCTCTCTAGTATAATGCAACAAGAATTTAGCTACAAACACAGGAAATTCACTGTACAGTATCAGGCATTTTATCTATTGACAGGTCATCTTAATGCAAGTTTAATCAGAGCAAGAATTCTCTGTAATCATCATTACCTTATTAGTAGAGTTTGGTGTCTGAGGAATCTCATCCTTCAGCATGGGCAAACTATTTCCTTCCATATCTTTTCCTGAAACACAACATTAAACAAAACTTTAAGAACTGCTGTGTTTTTAAAGAAATCAAAAGCAGATATAGTGCACTACAAAAACTATATCTTAGGGTTATACACTATAGAAAAACAAGTAGATAATTTTTCCCAACCATGTTTCTTCCAAAATTATTGGATTTTGATTTCTGGAATTCTCCCACCACTATAATCTTTGTGCATATTATGTAGGAGACTATTACAAAAGGTGATATCCATCAGGTACAGAAGGCAACAATTTAGGGAATTCTATAGAATGCTACCTTTGTATTATTGTTTGTTTTTAAATGTTTTAGCAACTGTAAACTGCTCAGAGTAGCTGGGAGTCTGGTAGCATATAAATTTAACTTCCTAGAATGACTGGGCCTAGAAATTTCAAACCTCCTTTCCCAGCGATCCTCTTGATCTTTTCAAGCTGCCTTCTTCCCTTCTGCTTTAGATTAGCAACTTGGTAGTTCTTACTGTCATTATTTATCTTCCAGAGAAGTACTGCTTAACATCTTTCTGTTAAACCCAATGTTTCAGAGAGATAATGGTCTCACAATGCATATTGTCTCTCTAGTGAATAAAAGCTAGAAGCAGAAAAACAATAATCTTTACAATGCAGTCTCTTGGCCATGTTTCTCGGTGACATCTGTCAAGAAATTAACTTCATAAGAAATAAACAAAATCCAACTTTAACTTAAAAAGAGAAATAAAAAGGAAACTGTAATAAATATTACATTTAGATATTAAAATATAAAGTTTTTCTATTAAAATATATAAGTATTGCCTTGACCAAAAACAACTAAACACAAAACCCACAAGACAATGCAAATGAATACTACAAGGAGACCACAACATGGTGAGGGTGTGCTACAAATGAAAAATAACTCTTTAAGGAGATTTGAGTACAATCCAACTAGTTACATCAGATTAAAAGAATCTACAGAAAAAAAATGACTTCACGAATGTGCAGTTCCTACTTTTATACCAAGAAATAAAAATCAAGAGACAGTAAGGCTCAACTGGCAACACAAAAATAAATAAAAATCAAAATTGTAATATAGTTTTCTGGCTACATATGTGACTAGCTCGATACCTGTGCTTCGCTACAAAACTATGTGGTGGAGCTTAGTTTTGGGGGAGGAAAATAAGGGGGAAAAAATTCTGCCTCTGCCTACCAGCATCCACTGGTATTCATCTGGCTAGCATCCTGTCAGTGTGTGAGAGAGTTGGGGGCTGTTTAGAAACTGAAGCAGTACTTGCTATGTGAGCAAGGAGACAGCAAGGAGCCTGGGTGTGGCTTAGCTCAACTGTTCTGCACTAAAGCTGCTTGGTGCTGTTAAACTAAAACTGAAACTCTTCTCCTCTGCTTGAATTTTGCATTTGGAGCAGTTTTCTTTTCAAGTGAGGAGGGGGAGTAGAACTTCTTAGCATCAGAGTGTGTTAATAATAATATACAAAATACTAGTGCTGTGATGGTCATTTTGAAAAACCCTTTCTTAGTGAGCACCTAGAAACCAAGAGGAACATACATGCCAAATTTCATGTTTGTAGGCTTTACGGTTCTGGAGATTTTGTGATGATGCGTGAGTGGTATTTTGCTTTTTTAAAAAAATTCATATTTATATGCCACCCTTCTCCGGAGACTCAGGGCGGCTTACAGTTTTTGGGATACAACCCAATGCGCTCAGCAATAGCCTTCATTCCATTGTATATGCCTGCTTATTACTAAGTGGCATTTTTACAAAGTCAGCTTATTGTCCCCAAAAATCTTGGGTCCTCACTTTACCTACCCCGAGAGGATGGAAGGCTGAGTCAACCTTGAGCCTGGTGGGATTCAAGCCTGCAATAATTACAGGCAGCTGGAACTAAGTGCTAGGCTATTAACAGCCTGCACCACCAAGGCCCCAAGGCTTATATATATATATATATATATATATATATATATATATATATATATATTCATTTTTTAACAGATAAATTAATTCCTGAAGCAAAAATCCTCTGCGTTCTTTCCTTGCCTTATCTAGCTTCTTGTAGATTCCAATTTTTAATGATAGCTTAGAAGAATATTAGAGGTCCCCCTTTTCCCAGGTCTAATGCCCTGCTTCTTCTTCCATACCTGTTCCAATTCTTTCTTTGAAGTCCTCCCTTTCTTTTAATAAGGACTCAAATTTAACCATTATTTATAAAGAATGCATATTAATTTCCCCAGTTGCTTTGGGTCAGGATGAGTGGAGACCCCAGTATAGTTCTGGTTACTGTTTAACTGTTTCAGCTAGTTTTAATGGTATGTTGTTTTCCTTAAATTTTTGTTTTACTATTTCTCCTTTGCAGCCCAAAATCTAATAGTCTGAGTTTGGTATATATATAAATGTTCTAAATAGATATGGATCAAGGATGACATGAGCCCAAACTAAACATATCTGGATGGTCATAGAATGTCCAAGCCTGAGAATTAAGCACTTTTGCAAGAGTGTATACCAATACAATTCTTAACAATAATCAACAGAATGGATATGCAAAGGTTAGGTTTTTCAGATCTACTGAGTTTCTCACTTGCATTCCAAAGTTCACCAAACAGAAGTAGGTATAAAAATTGTGGCTCAAAACACAGCACTAAGTTTCTGAAAACATGGTCAGGACTCTTTTGTCCATATCAGAAGCTGGAGCTTATGCACAAATCCTTTCAAATACAAAACTAGTCTTATTTGTCTCAAATATTTTTTGTGCCAGTTAGAAAAGATAAAGTGCTTTATAGGTGCCATCAAATCATCAGGAGTTGGAAATTCTTCCAGATCTGCTGTCGCAAATTACAAGAACTGCTCAAAAGTCTTGATTTCCCATTTCTCCATCTCTACTGTATACCACATTTTAAAATCTACTAGAACACACTCACCTGGGCTAATGGGATAGATCTCATTATCAGCCCCAAAAAACAAGTTCCGGTTCAGCTTGCGAGGATCAATTTTCTGAGGTGTAGATGCAGCAGGACAGAGTGAGAACCTTCGCCGAAAAATGTTTTCTTCCTTCATGGCATGTGCTGTAGGGGTTTTCTGAAATTAAGAGATTAAAAACAATCGCATGTAGCCTAAAATATTTGGGATTTTGCTGTTTATTTTTTTGCTTGCTTAAATCAATCTATTGTTAAATTAAAACACTGGCTTTTTAAATACAAAACTGAACAAATAACTTAAAATAATATGACAAATATGACAACAACGGAGTTTAATATTTTTATTTATTTTAATAAGCTCAGTATTACACCTCATCTATTCAACCAAATGCAGCCTAAAATTAGTTTTGGTCAGGCAGGTTTAATTTAAAATACACTATTTGTTCCATGCCTGCTACCCAAACCAGGAGCAATCAAGATGCTTCTCCTATCTTTCATTTCTCTTCTTATATAAGTTCTTGACTGTACTGTCCAAACTAGAAGGCAATGCCTATTTTTCACAACCACAGAAAATGGTTCTTTGAGCTTTAAATCATACAAGTCTCAGATTTTTCCTAAAGATTTCAGGTCAGAAATTTTTTATCAGCCCATCAGTAAAAAAAAAAAACTGGCCTGATTAGGTTAAAGGCCAGCCATTCTGTTCTGAAATAATCAGCGGTGCCCACTAAATACATCAAGCTCAAATATTTTGGCTATCAAATGAGAAGAAAGGACTCATTGGAAAAGACCCTGATGTTGAGAAAGGCAGAAGGCAAAAGGAGAAGGGGAAGGCAGAGGATGAGATGGTTAAATAGAGTCATCCATGCAATGAACATAGATTTGGGCAGACTCCCGGAGACAGGGAGGACAGGGGAGCTGGCATGCTGTGATCCATGGGGTCACGAAGAGTCAGTCCCAACTTCAGAATCTTAACAACAAAAATAACAACAACACATCTCAAGAATAAAATCTGATTAACATTTAGTTAAAAACACAACTACAATGTATTGCTTTGTTTATCACATAAAGCCTAATGTCTAGATGTTCATATTGTGTAAAAATGTCATGCAACCTATGATTCCAAAATTCCTAGGCAATGACTGTGCATTGTAACCCGCTATGGGGTGACTTCTAAATGGAAGGCAATGGTATAATGTCATAATTATGTAGTGTTTATTTTTTCTTTTAATATTTTAATTTTTCTGTGTGTGTGAGGGTTTCTATTACTACTATTGAAGGAGAACTGAGTAAAACCATCTTAGAGACCCTAGAAGGCCAGTCCAGCTAGATTTAATCCAATCTAGCCAAATAATTATTGGTTAATATCTAATTTATAGGACTATAAAGATTGTTTATGCTAGTTTTCCTATTTTAATACAAAGAAGCAAAACAAGAAAATCTGGGAATACTTTTTCCTTCTCACATTTCTGCTACAGTGTACCATTAACAATATAGCAAATAGTCAGCAAAACATAAATGTAATACTGAATGTATAGGATGTTGGAAATGGTTAAAAATCATGAGCTATAAAATAATACTCTCCTTACAGGTGCAATTTTTTGCAACGGAACATATATTGCTAAATTACACTAGAGATAAAAATAAATTTCTTTTAAAAACAGGCTTATCTTCAAAATTCAAATCAGAAGAATTAACATGCTTTCAAGTAAACACTAAAAATATGTTTCATAAAAGTAATTAATCTTTAAAGGTGGAGATCTAACAATATTAGTACTCATAGTTTTACCAAGAGAAATACAAAAGAGCAACCAAACGTTTCACAGTCTTTTATTATTGTGTACACAACAGAGAGACTCTTAAAAGTGCAAGGCAGGAAACAGAAGATAATTCAAACTGCCTTTTGCTAAGCTGTTCCAAAAAACTGACAATAAACCTAATGTGTTCCAGACATTTCAGATCTTATTTTTTTATCATGGGATTTATAAAAATGACATTGCTGAGCTAAGCCAACTTTCCGTTTTAGAAGTAACAGATTATCCTTCCATATGCTCCTTTTTTATCATAGCTATTTGGGAGCAATGTGTTTGCTGTTTCTGATGTGCGTCAACCACGTTGCTCTTATGTGATAAAATGCAGAAATCATACAGAAAAGGTAGGATCAATTACTGAAAGATTATCTGAGTGGTAATGTCAACGGAATAATAATTTTCTTCTCTTCCTTGACGCTCCCATGATTTCTCTTAGGTTCTAGAATGGGAGATGGGCCCAAAAATCTCAAACTTCCTGTTAATAAACTACTGCTCTCTCATTCAATCATTTTATTAAATTCTGTAAATTTTAAATTCACAGACCTTTCATATGTCATTTCAGTGGCTCTTAAAAGGCAAATGGGAGAGGTTAATCTGAAGGGGCACAACAAGATTATATTATGTAACCACCACCTCATCACTTCAACATGGATGGCAAGAAGAGAAGTTACAATTACCATTAATTTCTTCCCTGAAATACAATAATCTACTATAGTAATTCAGAATTCCCAATGAAAGGATCTTAAAGATACCAAAAACTATGAACTGTTGTGTATGATGGTGGGGAACTTTTTTTATCTCCACAAATTGAAAGAAAGCATAATTGGGTTACAGCCCTGCACAGAGCCTTAATGCGTTTTGTTTACTATTATTTTATTTATTCTATTTTTGTATGGTTAGCCTCCCATCTCACATCTGTCACTGAGCAACTCACAACTATTAAAAACAAGAAGACTAAATATAGCAAAACATAGAATTGTATATACTATTAAAACTCAAACACAAAACATAAACACAGCAGATGAATGCAAGTCATACATTCATTATAACCACTGAAAAGGCTCATTGGTCCTACCAAATTCCCAAGCATGATGGCACAGGCTCTCACTAGAGGCCAGAATGGTAGAAGCCACTTTAAGTTCCAGGCGGAATAATGTTCATTAAAAAATTTAATTTTATAAAAGACAGATAAAAAGAAAAGAAAAAGTGTAAACAAAAAAGAAAAAGAAAACTAAAGTTAATAAATATATAAATGACTTTCTACTTTCTTAATAGATAACTATAATCTTATTCCTACAATCTTAATGTATGTTGCTAAGTGAGAAATTCATTGAGTTTTGTCCCATTTTACAACCTTTCTTGCCACGTTTGACTGTTAAAGTGAATCTGGTTTCCCTATTAGTCTGTTTGTCAGAAGGTTGCAAAGGGTGACCACGTGACTCTGGGACACTGCAACCATCTTAAATGTGAGTGACCTGTCAAGCATCCGAATTTAAATCTCGTGATCATGGGGATGCTGCAATGGTCATAAGTGTGAAAATGGTCATAAGTCAGTTTTTTTCAGTGGCACTGTAACTTTGAATGGCCACTAAGTGAAGTGCTATAAATTGAGAACTACCTGTAATCTTGCTGCAGATACTACAGTATACATAATATCTATCTATCGTGAGTGTTTTTCTAATTCACTGACCAGGAATGATATTCAAGGCAGAAAAGGATCTCTTCCTGGGTCCCCATCAGATGACATTCTTTGGTGAACAAGATTTGTAAAATACCTTTCCTGTCAGATCTGATGGGATATGGGTAGATCCAACCTGGGAAAGGAGGTCCCTCAAATATCCTAGTAGTCCTATGCCATTATGATTGGTAAATTCATAAGGATTAGTGTTATGGGTGAAACCCATTCTCCAGAAAACCCCTTTTGTATCGCCAATTCTGGAACCAAGTATTCAGTAAACTGCAAAGCGTGGGTTCCTAGCCTCTGCATTCACATGACCCTACAGACCTCTCCAGCCATCACATTTGCCCCGACTATGTGGGTTGGCACTTAGCAATCAAAAACACAAGGACAGAAAGCTCTAGCAACACAGAAGAGAGCCAGGTGATTCTGATCTTTTGTGCAATCATATTACAGGGCTCCGGGGGGTGGGGGAGAGGGGGGCTGTGTGGGTGTAAGAATTAAGGAGTATTCTCAACAAGTCAAAAGTTCCTGTTTTGCTGCCCTTTTTTTTTTGGAGTCTAGTGATCATTTCACTAAATCAATCATCAATATATCCCATTAATTATATAAAGATGAAGGTTCCCTTCATTAAGAAGAGTTCATTATTCAGCCTCTGTCTAGTGAGGAATGAACTCAACTTGTCTTGCAAGCAAAACAAAGAGGATTTAGACATTAGTCTCATTCTTCAACCTCCTCCTCATGTTCCAGATTTAAAGTTTCGGCAAAATGTCTCAGGAATTTTTTTTATTATTACAGTATTCAACGTCGATTTGTAACCAGATTGGTTTAGATAAGTCAAACAAGATAGAAAAGGAAAAAAGAACAAAATGCAAAGCATACAAGCATTGAATATACAACTATATTCAATGCAGAGAGTAAAAAAGGAACAAGCAACCATACTGACATACACTCTCAAACCTAAACTAATTTCATTACACCCTAGTGCTGAACACAACTATGGTTCTTCAGAAATACTTTTCCCCTTGATTAGTTAATGGCTAGTTTCACAAATTACATTGTGATATAATGCCGTTAATTTTATTTTAACTTGTGTAATGTGTGAATTCACTACTGTAGTTTGAAATTTATGTTTTATGGTTCTGAGAATTAAAAGGACTTAATTAATTGCAGCTTATTTGATGAACAATGGTTAAGCAAATGGTAGAATAACATACTCCCTAATGTATCCAGGTTAAAAAAACCTCATTCTATAAAGAAAAAAGTCCTACTGAGTTAACAAGGCTACGACAGTTCAATTTCATTCCTGGTTATTTGGAGATACAACTCCTAAAATTAAATGGGGCTTGCTTTTGTAACACAAATAGGATTTCCCTGTTTAAAAAATCATACCGCTTTCAACACCTCTAATGTTGTATTTCATTTTAGCATCTTAAAATTTATTAATAAAACATGTGCATATGTTTTATTCAATAAGACCATTTCTGGGTACTCCATTTGAGTATTTCATAAAACTAATATGGTTTGCATGCAGACTTCAAGCATTTCTTAAAATAACAGCTGCTTTCTGAAATATTATTAATATACTTCATTTCTTCTATAATAAGCAGTAATAATATTTATTTCATTTTATAGTGGACAGTTAATAATAGGATTACAATTTCAAGCGATCCGGACATGATATGATGGTAGAATATACACCCAACTCTAAGTTGGCTGACAACACTGAATTCACTGGCAGGAATCAACAATCCATTTCTAGACCCAGAAAATGCCCCGATCACCCAGATATTTGGCTGCAGGTTTCAGGTGTTTGATGTTCTGTTCCCACAGTTTGGTGGTAAAAAGAAATGGAGTCATTTGGTTTTTAGCTTTGGATCTTGCTTTAAAGTTGATACAACTTGCCAGACTTTTACACTGCCAGTTTCCAATCCCCAAAAGCAATATGAAGATGATAGGTCAGATAACTGAAGCCTGAGATGTGGGAGGCAGGATGAGGCAAGAGTTCCTAAAAATGGCGAAACCACTTAGCCTCAAACATGGAACCATTTCCAGAGAAAAACAGAAAACTTTCCCACTCTTCTGCGCCTAGTGGCTGCCTAGATTTCTGCAATCCTGGATCTGGTAATCTTAACAGCAGCTTTGCTGTGATTTCAAATAAATCTTCAGTAGAATCAAAAAAACAGCACTACGTTTATCAAAAATGAGATGCCATGTGACTGTACAGTTCAATGCTGAATCTAAATGGGCTGCAAACTCTTATTGCAAGCGCCCTCAGCAATTGCATAACCATTCTGCCAATAAAGAAGAATATGTGTAGCCCAGGGTTGAAATGTGGGGTCCTTTGGTGTTCTCTTGAGCTTGCTTGGTTTTTTGCAGATGTTTCATTATGCAAGATAGGTAACATCATCACTGCAAGAAAATACCCAAGCTCAGAGATCACCAAGGACCCCCACACTATTCTGCAAAAACAGACTTAGGCAGCTACCATTTCAGCCTCAACTTCTCTCATAAATGTTCTGCTATAGAAAGCCAATCTCAAACTAAATTTAACACCCAGGCTTCCATTCAGATCAACAGCAGGAATAATAGGCTGGCTTTTATTATCATTTACTTGACTTAACTCATTTACACGGTTTAATACACCATGGTTTTTAAAATGCGCTAAAAAGCTACAATCTAAACAATCACATTTTAGTCCAGCAAACTTTTGAGATATATTTCCTCCACCCTACTCCTGATAAAGCTATTTAGTTAAAATAAATACATGGGATAATTGTGTTCTTTTACTCTTTCAGAGCATACAAAAAGCAAGTTAATGGATGGATAAGATTTCATAAACGAATTCATTTCTCCATTTTATATTTTGCTAATCTAGCTATCAGATGGAAACATATTGACTTCGTTTGCAACATAAATAAGGCTGGTTGCATACACTGACTATTGCTGGCTTCATGTGTTTTCTGCATTTGTTGTTAACACCCAATATTTATCAAGGAGATCTTGACCTTCTCTTGGGAGGGATTTATTTAGCAAATTTGGTGTAGTGGTGAAGGTAGCAGCCTAGAGGCTATGATATACTATGAGTTCAAGGCCTCCCTTAGCCTTGAAAGCTGGCTGTGTGACTTTGGGCCAGTTACTCACTCTTAGCCCAATTCATTTCACATAGTTGCTGTTGAGGTGAAGATAGGAGGCAGGAGTGTATGTAATATGATATACAAAATAAAATATAATGAAAAAAAATCTTCTGTCCATCTTTTACAAAATAATCCTAGGCAGCTCATGACAATATACAAAAAATATTCTTAAAAAGCACAATTTTTTTTACTTCGCACAACCAAGGTGGCATAACATTGTTATCCCAGGTATACATGCATAGTGTTGAACTCCAATCCTGGTCCAATGGCTGAACAGTAGTAATTAACTCGCGTGATTTTTACATTTTCTTCTATATTCCCATGCTGTCATCTCTCCTGTCGTATTAAACTGCAGTGCAATTCATGCATAAAAGTAGCCATTGAGTTCAGTGGTGGTATTCTACTGGTTCTGCCAAGCCAGTAGCGCCAATGAGCAGCGGAGACTGAACCGGTTCTCTAAGATGTTCTGCTGTTAGGCCCACCCACCCAGGCTCCCATACTAACCTTTATTCCCTGCTTTTGAAGCGCAGCTGCTTTGCGCGGCACAGCAGATTGCTGCGCGTCAGTTGCTGAAGTGACAGGGCGAGTGCAGGATTGCAGGAGATGAGTCAGAAAGCCTGTGGGCCTGCACAAAGTGCACGTTTGGCACGCACGCGCACCCATCAAGCCACACCCTGAACCGGTGGTAAAATTTTTGAAATGCACCACTGATTGAGTTACAACCACAATTGGCACTGGAGCTTCCACTGCTAAGTGGTGCGGTTAAGTGAATTGTGCTCAATTGTACAACTTTTTCGGCTGCGGCTGTTAAGCAAATCATACTTGATTAAGTGAATCCAGCTTCCACCTTTGACTCTGCTTGTCAGAAGCCCCTGGGAAGGTTATGAATGGTCATCACGTGACCCTAAGATGCTGCAATCATCATACATACATGCCAGTTGCCAAACATCTGAATTTTTGTAATCTTACTGCAGAGGATGCTGCAACAGTCATAAGGACCAGTCACTTTCATTTCAGCACTGTCAGTCATTAAACGAATAGCTATAAATCAAGGACTACTTGTGGTGCACAAAGCCTCCCCAAACACGTGAGTCTTCAACTCTTGTAAACCCCAAGTCAGTACACTGACATTTGCAAACCCAGATTAATAGGCACACTGGGTTTATTTTTATTTTTGAAAATACCTATAATTATATTTCTCCCTTTGCGGACGGGGGAAAGCATTATATAGCTAAAGCCAATTTGCTACTCTAACTGAAAGAAAAATGCAGTTGAAGTTAATTTCCTTCCCATATTAGTGAGCAAAAATGCTTACTTCCATCATCCATTTATACCTGACTACCTTGGCTCAGTGGCTAAGACGCTGAGCTTGTTTATCAAAAAGGTCGGCAGTTCGGTGGTTCGAATCCCTAGTGCCACGTAATGGTGTGAGCTCCCATTACTTGTCCCAGCTTCTGCCAACCTAGCAGTTCAAAAGCATGTAAAAATGCAAGTAAAAAAATAGGGACCACTTTGGTGAGAAGGTAACAGCGTTCCGTGCACCTTCAGCATTTAGTCATGCCGCCACATGACCACGGAGATGTCTTCAGACAGCGCTGGCTCTTCGGCTTTGTAATGGAGATGAGCACCGCCCCCTAGAGCCGGAAATGACTAGCATGTATGTGCAAGGGGAATCTTTACCTTTACCTTGTTAGCAAGTCTGTAATAACTACATGGGATTTTAAAGATTAGGGCTCATACATAAAGAAGTACTGCGTGCACACAGTTGGGATTTGAAAGAGCTATGGAAAGCATAACACAGGAAGGGATAAAAGCAGAACTAGGGGTGCATCTTTTTTTTTAATTGTGGGCAATTGAAAAAAGACTGACTAAAATCACAGAAGGCAGCCTAATAGAAAAAAATGCATTTCAAAAGATTTTCAAGTGAAAATGCACCACTTAAGCCATGACCTTGTCGTGTACACAGTGTCCATGAACTTGGCTATATAAAAAAAATGCTGTAAAATCAACTTGTCAATTTATAGCTAGAACCATTTCACTCTGTAAATATTATTTCTGCAAGTCTTTGAACGTCTATCTCTTAGTTTGCCTGTTGGTACCAAGAGAATAACTGATCTAAGCAATGGAGCATCACGTGTAAAGTTTTCACCTTCAGGTACTGCATAAATAATATAGAAACCATAAAGAGTAAGCCAGAGTCCCCAATAAAACTGTTACAGCAGCCTCCTATGTTTAGGTTTGTTTCCTTCCTTTTTTCCCTTCCATGTTTCCCTTCCTTTTCTCCCTCCTTCTACTCCTGGCTTTCAAGATTCTTGCCACACATTGAAAAAGCAGAGGTGCTCTAGCCTTCTTTCAAAAATGAGCGTTAAAGAAGCACTACATCTAAAAAAAAACATAAATACTTGTTGCTTGGGTTTCTTTCATCCTTTTTGTAATGCAATAATTTAAATTGGTCTAGGATCTGTTTCTTGCAACCATGTTCTCCAACTTGTTTTCCCAGTTGTATTCCAGGGTTATTTGTTCTAATTATGTCAGATTATGCAATCAGACATAAACGTGGCTACTATTCCTTGTGCATAGTAACACTCCCTAGAATCAACTTAATATTTTGTAGTACTTAACAGTAAGGTTCTAGTTTCACACATGAACCAAAAGTAATCCCTGTTACTAGGGATGGATGGGAATAGGCAGGGTTTTTTTCCCTACTGTTCTTAACAAGGATCCTTTGCTGAAATGTATCTTTACCCAATTGTGAACACAGCCACTGTAGTCTGAACGCCATATGGGTTCAGTGTTATGTACAATTCATGGTTTAAAATACAATTGTTTATTGCAGGGGTCTTCAAACTTGACAGCTTTAAGACTTGTGGACTTCAACTCCCAGAATTCCTCCTCCAGTCATGTTAGCTCAGGAATTCTGGGAGTTGAAGCCCACAAGTCTTAAACTTGCCAAGTTTGAAGATCCTTGCTTTAAAGTATCAGAGAAGAGTAATGTAGGTGTATGCAGGGGTTTGTGAGAGTTCCACTTTTTGGATGGGGGAATTTTTAACAGTGCATATTCTGTGGTATTTTCATTAATACCAGCAAGTACACTGTGAATATCTGAAGTTGTGTGAAAAGTTGTGAAGTAAAATTTGAAGCTTGATGGCTATTTAACACACTATTCAAATCCTTGCTTTCCTCCAGACTGAGAACTTTTTTCAGAAACTCTAATAAGACACTGAAAGAGACACGTATCAAATGTAATAAAATTTATCCTTTAAATTTATCCTTTGTCAATCATGTAAACAATAAATAATATATAAGTAAGCTACCAACTCTTTTTGAGTGGGGAAAGGTGAATTTTGCCTGTTTCATACACATGAAGTATTAATATCCATCCTATAGTACAAGTCCATGCATTTTACTTTCAAGTTTAGTTTTAATTTATTTATTTAGGATATAAATTTTTCATTTTTTTAAATGTGTGCCAGTGTGTTCACAGAAAAAAGTGACAATAATATATGTCTCTACAAAGTAGACCTAACAGCCTATAATATGATTTCCAGAAGTTTTTCTGATTAAATACTTTCAAGCCCAATTGAGCTAAAAATAAACAATAATGCTTATATTCTCTTTTGAAAACTGTGGAATCACAGACACCAAGAGACTGCAGTTTAAAATTTGAGGCACAGGAGATACATGGAAAACTGAGCTGGGCTTTGGGAAAGATTTATTCAAGGAGTTTGTTGCTTGGTTAGCCAGCAGGAGCTCAAATCCTCATTCAACCTAAATGAAAATGCTAAACCTTTGATTAAAAAAAAACTGTTCTGCTATCCCAGGAAGCTTGGAAGAAATAGTAAAGATGAAAGGAAAGAACCCAAGTATTATGTATGCAATTTTTGGATTCTTGCTATTGGTAAGTTTTAATGTTCAACCAGAGTGAAGTCCAACTTGGAGCCAATGCTCACAACTAAATCCCATTGAGAGGAGAGTGGCAAGTGTAGTTACCACCATCATCCAACAATGTGGGTTGGTTTTTTTGTTTTTTGTTTTGGCTGAAGTAGTCCCTTGAATCGAGGCCCTGTTTCACCATCTGACCAACAGATGCCAAGTAGCAAGCTAGACAGAAATTGGTTTTCTGGCGCAGATCTGTTTTGTTTCTTTTAGAATTGTACCATTCTACTCCTCATAGAAATAATTAATGCCTGCCTCCTCTTGCTACAGTTCATAAGTGGCTCTGCTAGCCTTCAGTAACAAGAAAAATGCTCTTTTGCTCTCTGATGAAAGATGAATTAGTGTTTAAGTAGCCCTGGAATGTTGCTAATAATGAATCACAGATCATCTTTTCTTGTCTCTTCCCTGGCAAAGGACTATTTTAGATGTCTATCCTTTAAAATAAACACCATTTATCCTTACAAGTGACACTATACACAAGCCCAGAAAAGAGAGGTTTAACTCTTCAGCAGAGCCTATGAGTTTGATTTAAAAGATTTTTCAATGCATTTGATACAAAGAAAACTGGAAATTATGGAAATAGTATTCAGCTGTAAGGATTTTGATATTTGTACTACTAATCTGCAAAAATTTTGTTTACTTCTATTGCCTTCCTTGGTGCTATCAAGATCCTATTAAAATGAAATGTTGTGATTTTCAGGCGGTGGGGAAATCAACTTGAAAAAGGGTATAGAATATAAAAAGATGGAGGAGTTGTTCCAATGGATCTGGCTACTTTCAAATTTTTCACTTTTTCTTGATACCATGCAGGTCTACATGTTCCACATGCAGCTCTCAGCCCTTCAAATCTAGGCATCTGTAACTACAGCTTCTTCAGTCATGATCTGCAGGTTTTCAGATTTAAAACTCATTCAATTTTGTTTCACACTTTCAAAAGCAACTCAACTGACTGCTGCACACTTTGTGCTGCAAAACCCTGAGAACAATACATGATGACAAACACTGCTCTTAGGAACACTGTGTAGAAAAACATCCCTTCTTCCCTTTTAATATATCAAATGTCACTTCAATTCTGCTTTAATTGAGGAAGAAGTCTAGCAATGTATTTTTGGAAGAGAGCCATGACTCTTCCGCCGTCTCTGCCAATTTCTAGTAATATTTTTTACTGGAGATTTTGGTCCCTGGCAACTTGATTGCCACAAAGAATTGTGAAGCCTTATCAGATTGATATACAGATAGTCCTTGTTTAATAACTGCCTTGTTCAGCAACTGTTCACAGTCACACCAGTAATGAAGGGGGTAACTTGGTAACCAATTCTTCCATTTATGACCTTCATGGGTTTATAAAACAGGAAATTGAAGTAACATTGTAAGCACAGTCCTGATTTCACTTAATGCAATTTCATTTTAAAACCAAATTGCCAGTCCCAACTGTGGTTGCTAAGCAAGGACTATCTGTGTACAATACACCTTCCCTTAAAGCAGGGGTCTTCAAACTTGACAGCTTTAAGACTTGTGGACTTCAACTCCCAGAATTCCTCCTCCAGTCATGTTAGCTCAGGAATTCTGGGAGTTGAAGCCCACAAGTCTTAAACTTGCCAAGTTTGAAGAGCCTTAGTTTATTGATTTCTGAATACACAAATTACTAGGACTTCAGAGAGGATTTTTTTACCAGTAACAATGTGTGTGTAGTTAGTTAGTTAGTTAGTTAGTTAGTTAGTTAGTTAGTTAGTGATGGGCAATTTGTGATCCTACTGTAGTATCAGCATTCTTCCTCACTGGTAATGATGGCTGAGATTATTGGGAGTTGAAGTAAAATATCTTCATGATCAAGATACTCAGCCCTAGGGAATCAGTAAGTATCAGTGAAATTTTTAATCTGTTTCAAAGTCTCTTAATCAAAAAGAATCATAGACTGCAGCAAGACATTAAATGGAGGCCTTGTCCAGTGTTCTTGCAAATATGTTAGATTATGCCTGAAAACAAAGCATATGTTTTCCAACGAAACTAGGAGCCCTCTGTTTTATTCACATCTCTGTTTGGCTCTGGGAAAAGGAAAATGGATTCACCAGCTATTTAAAGAAACATGGATACAACTGCAAATAGCAAAACCAAACACTGCCTTCACTTGACATATTAGTCTGACAAAATACTAAATACCTGTTAGGGCTTGAAGTACCTTCATTGCAACAGAGATTTCAACTCACATAATTAAGATGCTTGCCTGAAGGAGGCCACTGAAATTCACTTGGGTGAGAGACAATTTAGTCATATTGCTCTCTCCAGCCTCCCAGAACATAATGATCTAGCAATTCCTCCCAAATTAACATACTTGCTATATTAATTTAAAGACACTGCCAGTGTTCAAGTTATTCATCCTGAACTCTTCCCACAGCTCAAAGTGTTGACTCAGAGGTTCAGTTCAAACATAATGATAAACCCTAAAATAATTTGATTTTGTTTCAGTGTATGGTATGAACTCAGCCCACTATGATATTTTACCCATAGTTGTGTCCAGTTTATTCAATAAAACATGCTTAGGCAAACATGGCTTAATGCACTATATGAACCCAATTATGGTGCAATGACACATAGAAGGCAACACATGAATAGGTGAATATAAAATACAGCTTGAATGAATACAGGTGACCTCTCTGCCTCTCCAGAACATAATAAAAAGTTTTAATTAATTATTTTGACACCACAAGGGTATATATTTGCTATTATTTTTCATATGTAAGACTGAGATACAGAGGCTGCATCTCCTGGCAACTAAGTCATGATAAAAAGAGACAATTAGTATTAACTGTCAAAATGATACTCAATTAGGAAACTGGTATTAACTTGTTCTCCTGTCAGTTTCTGTCAGCTTCTGTATGGTAATGCCTTTACTTTTCTATTTTGTTATACATATTTCCTGTTTCTGAGGCAGAAACAATATTTCTCCAAATGAAATGGTAGTGTTGCAGCAAAAATTAATAAAGAATGCTATTGTTTATAAGGGAGCCAAGATACAGCATTGTTAGTGAAAGAAGTGCCACTGTTTTACTACCTTCTTTTTAAAAAATTTAGGAAATAAATGTAACTGAGCAGACATGAAAAATGTAGGAATATATAGCATTCAGGGTTTTTATTTTACAAAGGTGCAGCTTCATAAATATGATGTTCCTTCATCCCAAAAGCATTTTGTACCTACAAATTATCAAAGAATTAGAGAAGACGGCCTAACTTTTTAACAATTCTCAATCTCTTTTCTTAAAAATTAACCTTTCATTAGTCATGATGCTATAAAGAGACTGTATTCCTTTGGTTTTCCTGTTCTGTTATTGCTCCTGCAGAAGCTCTCATATTCAATTTTGTGGCAGCAATCTATCATTTTTATTCTTTTTATGAGTTATAAAAAGTCATAAAAGATTCAGAAAAAATATATAGAGTAAAATAGTGCCCGAAGGAAAAAAACTGAACAATATATATTATAGATTGTGCTAAGCAAGTTCTCTAACAATTGTTCCTTTTTTGCGGAGTAATGTACAAATGGCATTCTGAAATTCTCCACCAAATTTTTAGGCAGTAAAATTCATTTTTTTTAAAAAGGGAGACATTCTTGAACAAGAACAGAATCTCCCCCACCCCCAGAAATGACAAAAATCTGCCCTCAAAGCATATGCTTACAAATGCAAAAAGCAATTTTTGATGAAATCTGTTTACTGAAAGAGAGAATCCTTTATTGCTATAGATGTCTCAAGGGATTTGAAACAACTACTGCTATTAGAAAAATGCCACCAACCTTTAAGAAAAGGAAAGTTTATTTACTTTATCCTTAAAACAAGAAGTACACAAAATGACAGTTCCATGTTTGAAAACCTGAGCGATCACAATGTTTTCTTTCTCGCACCTCAGAGTTAATCCCTACTAATTATATTCCTTACAATAACAGGAACAACAGTGATAACAACAAAAATCTCAAGAGGCTTATGTTGCCAGAACATGACTGACACGAAGCAAGCAGGCAGAGTGAAGGCAAGATTTTCTGGTTATCATAGGTGGGGGGAAAAATACCCTAATTATTTTAATATTTCTTCCCACAGATTGTCGTTCTGTGATTTATTACTTTTACAAGTATGTGAAGTGACTTCTAAAACTGCCACTAAAAAGACTTTGCTTAACAAATGTGAAAATTTTTGTCATGATATTTGTGAAAGTCAGCCTATTTCTAAAGTTTAGGAAAACCTTATGATTCCATCAAAGATTACATTTTGAAAATAAAGTTTGTGGAGTATAGTATCACTACCATCATCATTTTTCATCAACTTGCTTCATAAAATATCACATGATCTTCATCATCGTCATGACACAGTGCTCTTTGTGGATAGACCATCACTTTGTACAATAATAATCTACAATAATCTTGGAAGGGAAATGCAGCTAAGAAACTAAATGAGGACTAAATGGCAGCTCTTTGCTATAAGGCAGTGATGGCTAACCTTTTACACGTTGCATGCCAAAAATGCGTGTGCATGCTCACGTGCCTTTACCCATGATGCAATGCACGCACAACTCCCCCTGCTCCCTGTGCATGCGTGCATGACCCCCTACGCATGCACTGTGTGCCTCTGCGCATGCGTGGACAACCACTGCACCGCACACCTCTGCGCATGCAACCCCCTGCATGCCACAGTGCATGCACGCACATCTCCCACACACATGCGCAGTAGATACCAGACAATCAGCTGGCTGGTGGGGGGCACGCGCACACATGCGCAGTACAACTCTTACAGGTGTCCTCTCGCGTGCTGGCAGAAGTGGCTCTGCATGCCACTTACAGCACGCGTGCCATAGGTTCGCCATCATGGCTATATGGTTTTCCATTTCAAACCACACAGCTAAATGAAGAAAGCTGATTTGTCTATTTACTATAGACATACACACACCCACATACTTTCATAATAAAACAAATAAGAGCAAGTTGGGGGGGGGAGAGCCTGGCCCCAAATATTTATTATTGAAAAATATGGGCACGACTATGCACTCATGCTTTTCATCAGAATAGCAATACACATATACAGAGACAATTGTCTAGAAATATCCAGCTAGAACAGGTTGTCTCTTCCTGCCCTGGTTCTTCTCACTAGTGCTATTAGACTTGACACACAAAGGATTTCAAAGTAAGAAACATATTTTAAATTTATCAGATGTCATATTATATGTGACTGAACTCAAAATTATATATTCTTCATTGTATTGCATTACATGTATTGCCTTTTAAGGAAAGTTTATAAATTGATGGGTAGAGTTCAAATTAAGTTGATATAACTAAATCCTATTGAAATAAAGAGAACTTCAATTATCCATTAGGTTGCTTACTGATTTCAATGCTGCTTCTAGGGAACAATTTAACTTTGAAAATTATTTTGAGAAAGTAAAGAAGGTAACCTGAAATTACAGGTAGTCCTCAACCTATGACCACAACTGAGCTCAAAATTTGTTAAATAGTTGTTAAGTGGTGGTCAAGGACTATCTGTATGTAGGCAAAAGGAGTTGAGATATTTTATATATCTGTCTATCTGTGTGTGTTGTGTGTGTGTGTGTAATATTATCTAATATTACTATAATCTTGATAAAAGCAGTTTCAGATTTCCTGTGGAATTGATTTCCTGGTATGATCCATTTAGTGGGGCTGACAGTATGCCATCCAATATAACAAAGAAAATAATGCAACATTAAAAGAAAATAGTAGGAGTGGATAAGAATAACATCTGACAAGTTGAAATAAAGATATGTTTGTATTATTTTCTCTATCTCCCAAGGTCCAAAAAGGAACAAACCACTCTCTTTATTAACTTGCAACCTTTGAAAAGGACAATATTGATCCAATTTAAACTGCAATTATATTTCAATAAAGTATTAATTGGAAATTAAAAATTTCTACCATTATTAACCATCTAGGCTGCCTATGTGATTGACCAGTTTGGGATAAGACTATTGAATAAGTGAGTCATGATCAAAGAGTTCAACTTTCAGGAATCTTAATATATATCTAAATTAGTATCATTCACTACAAAGTTTAGGCCAACATAAGCCTACTGTAATGTCCCATGGGCTGCCATCCTATTCCTAGTTCAATAATCTTTTAATTAATATCCCATTTATTTGATGTCCATATGAATTCAAAGCAGGTATTTCTGCCTAGGTTCCTGGTTTAATCAGACACAGGGGTTTGTATAAGGATAATATTCAAGTCCCTATTGCTCCGTGAATTTCACATGATGATTTTGGACCAGTCACTCTTTCAGTGCAATCAACTCACAGAGTTGTTACTGAGGGAATAAAAGGATGGAGGGGGGGAACCATGTAATTTACCTTGAGCTTTCAAATAGTTGAATATACATATTGCAATTATATTATATGTTATTACATTGGATTGTAATGTCACATATAACCAAGGAACATATTCCTGCTCATATGTATTATCTTCGATATCCCTCTAATATATAATATCCAAAAGCCTAGAAAAAACCTGGCTGCAAGGCATTTCACCAGGATAATGGCTAATTTGTATCAGTGATGTGGACAGATATTAGTTCAATAGATTATGTTTCACTGCACTACTTCTCAAAAACGTCAAATGTCAAGCTACTGAGCATCACCCTGCATTAGTAAAAGGATAGGATTTATTTTAATCGTTTGTAGCATCCTTTCCATTACGGAATTAGACAGATACAATTCCAAATACAATAATGCTAAAGGAAATAGTTGTGAAGTAAAATGTGAAGCTTGATGGTTATTTAACACACTATTCAAATCCTTGCTTTCCTCCAGACTGAGAACTTTTTTCAGAAACTCTAATAAGACACTGAAAGAGACATGTATCAAATGTAATAAAATTTATCCTTTAAATTTATCCTTTGTCAATCATGTAAACAATAAATAATATATAAGTAAGCTACCAACTCTTTTTGAGTGGGGAAAGGTGAGTTTTGCCTGTTTCATACACATGAAATATTAATATCCATCCTATAGTACAAGTCTATGCATTTTACTTTCATGTTTAGTTTTAATTTATTTATTTAGGATATAAATTTTTCATTTTTTTAAATGTGTGCCAGTGTGTTCACAGAAAAAAGTGACAATAATATATGTCTCTACAAAGTAGACCAAACAGCCTATAATATGATTTCCAGAAGTTTTTCTGATTAAATACTTTCAAGCCCAATTGAGCTAAAAATAAACAATAATGCTTATATTCTCTTTTGAAAACTGTGGAATCACAGACACCAAGAGACTGCAGTTTAAAATTTGAGGCACAGGAGATACATGGAAAACTGAGCTGGGCTTTGGGAAAGATTTATTCAAGGAGTTTGTTACTTGGTTAGCCAGCAGGAGCTCAAATCCTCATTCAACCTAAATGAAAATGCTAAACATTTGATTAAAAAAAAACTGTTCTGCTATCCCAGGAAGCTTGGAAGAAATAGTAAAGATGAAAGGAAAGAACCCAAGTATTATGTATGCAATTTTTGGATTCTTGCTATTGGTAAGTTTTAATGTTCAACCAGAGTGAAGTCCAACTTGGAGCCAATGCTCACAACTAAATCCCATTGAGAGGAGAGTGGCAAGTGTAGTTACCACCATCATCCAACAATGTGGGTTGGTTTTTTTGTTTTTTGTTTTGGCTGAAGTAGTCCCTTGAATCGAGGCCCTGTTTCACCATCTGACCAACAGATGCCAAGTAGCAAGCTAGACAGAAATTGGTTTTCTGGCGCAGATCTGTTTTGTTTCTTTTAGAATTGTACCATTCTACTCCTCATAGAAATAATTAATGCCTGCCTCCTCTTGCTACAGTTCATAAGTGGCTCTGCTAGCCTTCAGTAACAAGAAAAATGCTCTTTTGCTCTCTGATGAAAGATGAATTAGTGTTTAAGTAGCCCTGGAATGTTGCTAATAATGAATCACAGATCATCTTTTCTTGTCTCTTCCCTGGCAAAGGACTATTTTAGATGTCTATCCTTTAAAATAAACACCATTTATCCTTACAAGTGACACTATACACAAGCCCAGAAAAGAGAGGTTTAACTCTTCAGCAGAGCCTATGAGTTTGATTTAAAAGATTTTTCAATGCATTTGATACAAAGAAAACTGGAAATTATGGAAATAGTATTCAGCTGTAAGGATTTTGATATTTGTACTACTAATCTGCAAAAATTTTGTTTACTTCTATTGCCTTCCTTGGTGCTATCAAGATCCTATTAAAATGAAATGTTGTGATTTTCAGGCGGTGGGGAAATCAACTTGAAAAAGGGTATAGAATATAAAAAGATGGAGGAGTTGTTCCAATGGATCTGGCTACTTTCAAATTTTTCACTTTTTCTTGATACCATGCAGGTCTACATGTTCCACATGCAGCTCTCAGCCCTTCAAATCTAGGCATCTGTAACTACAGCTTCTTCAGTCATGATCTGCAGGTTTTCAGATTTAAAACTCATTCAATTTTGTTTCACACTTTCAAAAGCAACTCAACTGACTGCTGCACACTTTGTGCTGCAAAACCCTGAGAACAATACATGATGACAAACACTGCTCTTAGGAACACTGTGTAGAAAAACATCCCTTCTTCCCTTTTAATATATCAAATGTCACTTCAATTCTGCTTTAATTGAGGAAGAAGTCTAGCAATGTATTTTTGGAAGAGAGCCATGACTCTTCCGCCGTCTCTGCCAATTTCTAGTAATATTTTTTACTGGAGATTTTGGTCCCTGGCAACTTGATTGCCACAAAGAATTGTGAAGCCTTATCAGATTGATATACAGATAGTCCTTGTTTAATAACTGCCTTGTTCAGCAACTGTTCACAGTCACACCAGTAATGAAGGGGGTAACTTGGTAACCAATTCTTCCATTTATGACCTTCATGGGTTTATAAAACAGGAAATTGAAGTAACATTGTAAGCACAGTCCTGATTTCACTTAATGCAATTTCATTTTAAAACCAAATTGCCAGTCCCAACTGTGGTTGCTAAGCAAGGACTATCTGTGTACAATACACCTTCCCTTAAAGCAGGGGTCTTCAAACTTGACAGCATTAAGGCTTGTGGACTTCAACTCCCAGAATTCCTCCTCCAGTCATGTTAGCTCAGGAATTCTGGGAGTTGAAGTCCACAAGCCTTAAACTTGCCAATTTTGAAGATCCTTGCTTTAAAGTATCAGAGAAGAGTAATGTAGGTGTATGCAGGGGTTTGTGAGAGTTCCACTTTTTGGATGGGGGAATTTTTAACAGTGCATATTCTGTGGTATTTTCATTAATACCAGCAAGTACACTGTGAATATCTGAAGTTGTGTGAAAAGTTGTGAAGTAAAATTTGAAGCTTGATGGCTATTTAACACACTATTCAAATCCTTGCTTTCCTCCAGACTGAGAACTTTTTTCAGAAACTCTAATAAGACACTGAAAGAGACACGTATCAAATGTAATAAAATTTATCCTTTAAATTTATCCTTTGTCAATCATGTAAACAATAAATAATATATAAGTAAGCTACCAACTCTTTTTGAGTGGGGAAAGGTGAATTTTGCCTGTTTCATACACATGAAGTATTAATATCCATCCTATAGTACAAGTCCATGCATTTTACTTTCAAGTTTAGTTTTAATTTATTTATTTAGGATATAAATTTTTCATTTTTTTAAATGTGTGCCAGTGTGTTCACAGAAAAAAGTGACAATAATATATGTCTCTACAAAGTAGACCTAACAGCCTATAATATGATTTCCAGAAGTTTTTCTGATTAAATACTTTCAAGCCCAATTGAGCTAAAAATAAACAATAATGCTTATATTCTCTTTTGAAAACTGTGGAATCACAGACACCAAGAGACTGCAGTTTAAAATTTGAGGCACAGGAGATACATGGAAAACTGAGCTGGGCTTTGGGAAAGATTTATTCAAGGAGTTTGTTGCTTGGTTAGCCAGCAGGAGCTCAAATCCTCATTCAACCTAAATGAAAATGCTAAACATTTGATTAAAAAAAAAACTGTTCTGCTATCCCAGGAAGCTTGGAAGAAATAGTAAAGATGAAAGGAAAGAACCCAAGTATTATGTATGCAATTTTTGGATTCTTGCTATTGGTAAGTTTTAATGTTCAACCAGAGTGAAGTCCAACTTGGAGCCAATGCTCACAACTAAATCCCATTGAGAGGAGAGTGGCAAGTGTAGTTACCACCATCATCCAACGATGTGGGTTGGTTTTTTTGTTTTTTGTTTTGGCTGAAGTAGTCCCTTGAATCGAGGCCCTGTTTCACCATCTGACCAACAGATGCCAAGTAGCAAGCTAGACAGAAATTGGTTTTCTGGCGCAGATCTGTTTTGTTTCTTTTAGAATTGTACCATTCTACTCCTCATAGAAATAATTAATGCCTGCCTCCTCTTGCTACAGTTCATAAGTGGCTCTGCTAGCCTTCAGTAACAAGAAAAATGCTCTTTTGCTCTCTGATGAAAGATGAATTAGTGTTTAAGTAGCCCTGGAATGTTGCTAATAATGAATCACAGATCATCTTTTCTTGTCTCTTCCCTGGCAAAGGACTATTTTAGATGTCTATCCTTTAAAATAAACACCATTTATCCTTACAAGTGACACTATACACAAGCCCAGAAAAGAGAGGTTTAACTCTTCAGCAGAGCCTATGAGTTTGATTTAAAAGATTTTTCAATGCATTTGATACAAAGAAAACTGGAAATTATGGAAATAGTATTCAGCTGTAAGGATTTTGATATTTGTACTACTAATCTGCAAAAATTTTGTTTACTTCTATTGCCTTCCTTGGTGCTATCAAGATCCTATTAAAATGAAATGTTGTGATTTTCAGGCGGTGGGGAAATCAACTTGAAAAAGGGTATAGAATATAAAAAGATGGAGGAGTTGTTCCAATGGATCTGGCTACTTTCAAATTTTTCACTTTTTCTTGATACCATGCAGGTCTACATGTTCCACATGCAGCTCTCAGCCCTTCAAATCTAGGCATCTGTAACTACAGCTTCTTCAGTCATGATCTGCAGGTTTTCAGATTTAAAACTCATTCAATTTTGTTTCACACTTTCAAAAGCAACTCAACTGACTGCTGCACACTTTGTGCTGCAAAACCCTGAGAACAATACATGATGACAAACACTGCTCTTAGGAACACTGTGTAGAAAAACATCCCTTCTTCCCTTTTAATATATCAAATGTCACTTCAATTCTGCTTTAATTGAGGAAGAAGTCTAGCAATGTATTTTTGGAAGAGAGCCATGACTCTTCCGCCGTCTCTGCCAATTTCTAGTAATATTTTTTACTGGAGATTTTGGTCCCTGGCAACTTGATTGCCACAAAGAATTGTGAAGCCTTATCAGATTGATATACAGATAGTCCTTGTTTAATAACTGCCTTGTTCAGCAACTGTTCACAGTCACACCAGTAATGAAGGGGTAACTTGGTAACCAATTCTTCCATTTATGACCTTCATGGGTTTATAAAACAGGAAATTGAAGTAACATTGTAAGCACAGTCCTGATTTCACTTAATGCAATTTCATTTTAAAACCAAATTGCCAGTCCCAACTGTGGTTGCTAAGCAAGGACTATCTGTGTACAATACACCTTCCCTTAAAGCAGGGGTCTTCAAACTTGACAGCATTAAGGCTTGTGGACTTCAACTCCCAGAATTCCTCCTCCAGTCATGTTAGCTCAGGAATTCTGGGAGTTGAAGTCCACAAGCCTTAAACTTGCCAATTTTGAAGATCCTTGCTTTAAAGTATCAGAGAAGAGTAATGTAGGTGTATGCAGGGGTTTGTGAGAGTTCCACTTTTTGGATGGGGGAATTTTTAACAGTGCATATTCTGTGGTATTTTCATTAATACCAGCAAGTACACTGTGAATATCTGAAGTTGTGTGAAAAGTTGTGAAGTAAAATTTGAAGCTTGATGGCTATTTAACACACTATTCAAATCCTTGCTTTCCTCCAGACTGAGAACTTTTTTCAGAAACTCTAATAAGACACTGAAAGAGACACGTATCAAATGTAATAAAATTTATCCTTTAAATTTATCCTTTGTCAATCATGTAAACAATAAATAATATATAAGTAAGCTACCAACTCTTTTTGAGTGGGGAAAGGTGAATTTTGCCTGTTTCATACACATGAAGTATTAATATCCATCCTATAGTACAAGTCCATGCATTTTACTTTCAAGTTTAGTTTTAATTTATTTATTTAGGATATAAATTTTTCATTTTTTTAAATGTGTGCCAGTGTGTTCACAGAAAAAAGTGACAATAATATATGTCTCTACAAAGTAGACCTAACAGCCTATAATATGATTTCCAGAAGTTTTTCTGATTAAATACTTTCAAGCCCAATTGAGCTAAAAATAAACAATAATGCTTATATTCTCTTTTGAAAACTGTGGAATCACAGACACCAAGAGACTGCAGTTTAAAATTTGAGGCACAGGAGATACATGGAAAACTGAGCTGGGCTTTGGGAAAGATTTATTCAAGGAGTTTGTTGCTTGGTTAGCCAGCAGGAGCTCAAATCCTCATTCAACCTAAATGAAAATGCTAAACCTTTGATTAAAAAAAAACTGTTCTGCTATCCCAGGAAGCTTGGAAGAAATAGTAAAGATGAAAGGAAAGAACCCAAGTATTATGTATGCAATTTTTGGATTCTTGCTATTGGTAAGTTTTAATGTTCAACCAGAGTGAAGTCCAACTTGGAGCCAATGCTCACAACTAAATCCCATTGAGAGGAGAGTGGCAAGTGTAGTTACCACCATCATCCAACAATGTGGGTTGGTTTTTTTGTTTTTTGTTTTGGCTGAAGTAGTCCCTTGAATCGAGGCCCTGTTTCACCATCTGACCAACAGATGCCAAGTAGCAAGCTAGACAGAAATTGGTTTTCTGGCGCAGATCTGTTTTGTTTCTTTTAGAATTGTACCATTCTACTCCTCATAGAAATAATTAATGCCTGCCTCCTCTTGCTACAGTTCATAAGTGGCTCTGCTAGCCTTCAGTAACAAGAAAAATGCTCTTTTGCTCTCTGATGAAAGATGAATTAGTGTTTAAGTAGCCCTGGAATGTTGCTAATAATGAATCACAGATCATCTTTTCTTGTCTCTTCCCTGGCAAAGGACTATTTTAGATGTCTATCCTTTAAAATAAACACCATTTATCCTTACAAGTGACACTATACACAAGCCCAGAAAAGAGAGGTTTAACTCTTCAGCAGAGCCTATGAGTTTGATTTAAAAGATTTTTCAATGCATTTGATACAAAGAAAACTGGAAATTATGGAAATAGTATTCAGCTGTAAGGATTTTGATATTTGTACTACTAATCTGCAAAAATTTTGTTTACTTCTATTGCCTTCCTTGGTGCTATCAAGATCCTATTAAAATGAAATGTTGTGATTTTCAGGCGGTGGGGAAATCAACTTGAAAAAGGGTATAGAATATAAAAAGATGGAGGAGTTGTTCCAATGGATCTGGCTACTTTCAAATTTTTCACTTTTTCTTGATACCATGCAGGTCTACATGTTCCACATGCAGCTCTCAGCCCTTCAAATCTAGGCATCTGTAACTACAGCTTCTTCAGTCATGATCTGCAGGTTTTCAGATTTAAAACTCATTCAATTTTGTTTCACACTTTCAAAAGCAACTCAACTGACTGCTGCACACTTTGTGCTGCAAAACCCTGAGAACAATACATGATGACAAACACTGCTCTTAGGAACACTGTGTAGAAAAACATCCCTTCTTCCCTTTTAATATATCAAATGTCACTTCAATTCTGCTTTAATTGAGGAAGAAGTCTAGCAATGTATTTTTGGAAGAGAGCCATGACTCTTCCGCCGTCTCTGCCAATTTCTAGTAATATTTTTTACTGGAGATTTTGGTCCCTGGCAACTTGATTGCCACAAAGAATTGTGAAGCCTTATCAGATTGATATACAGATAGTCCTTGTTTAATAACTGCCTTGTTCAGCAACTGTTCACAGTCACACCAGTAATGAAGGGGGGTAACTTGGTAACCAATTCTTCCATTTATGACCTTCATGGGTTTATAAAACAGGAAATTGAAGTAACATTGTAAGCACAGTCCTGATTTCACTTAATGCAATTTCATTTTAAAACCAAATTGCCAGTCCCAACTGTGGTTGCTAAGCAAGGACTATCTGTGTACAATACACCTTCCCTTAAAGCAGGGGTCTTCAAACTTGACAGCATTAAGGCTTGTGGACTTCAACTCCCAGAATTCCTCCTCCAGTCATGTTAGCTCAGGAATTCTGGGAGTTGAAGTCCACAAGCCTTAAACTTGCCAATTTTGAAGATCCTTGCTTTAAAGTATCAGAGAAGAGTAATGTAGGTGTATGCAGGGGTTTGTGAGAGTTCCACTTTTTGGATGGGGGAATTTTTAACAGTGCATATTCTGTGGTATTTTCATTAATACCAGCAAGTACACTGTGAATATCTGAAGTTGTGTGAAAAGTTGTGAAGTAAAATTTGAAGCTTGATGGCTATTTAACACACTATTCAAATCCTTGCTTTCCTCCAGACTGAGAACTTTTTTCAGAAACTCTAATAAGACACTGAAAGAGACACGTATCAAATGTAATAAAATTTATCCTTTAAATTTATCCTTTGTCAATCATGTAAACAATAAATAATATATAAGTAAGCTACCAACTCTAGAAATAGACTATATGATTGGATTTATCTCCCCCTACCTTATAAGTTACACATATACTACCAAGGATTTATACTAGTTTTTATTTATTTTGTGGAGGAAGGTGGGACAGTCAAGTTGTTGAAGCATTTTCTGTACACTTGTACAGAAGCTTTTTCTTTTTATTAGAGAACCTATGCGTTAATATATTTTGAAATATAAAAATGAGATGATGGGAATATCCCTTTCAGAAAACCAGGGGATGTTAATGACAGAAGCATCTACAGAATATTAATTGAACAGTTTTAAACACCTGCCAAAGTGGAAATTCACTGAGAATGTTCACAGCTAACCTGCACAGAAAGGATATCCTGAACCTGTAACTGGTTTTCTATGGAAAGAGGCTAAGTTGTTTTTTTTTAAAGAAATCAGAAAGGTCAGCTTGCCTCTCCCAAATGAAAAAGACAATGGGAGTTTAGAGAGCAGCTAGATATTCCTGCTCTTTATTATATTATCCTGAATGTCAGCCCATGCCTTAAAGTGAGGGAAGCCACCTGCTCATTGCTAGGACCCAAATTAATGCACCCCTAAGAGATGGTTCTTGTTGAACAGAGTGAAGCATAGCACCTCTCACATGGAACTGGTTTTATGATCAAACAGTAACATTTTCTTACAGTTTAATCAGTCTGTGCTTTTATGTAAATTAAAATCTTTATTCTGTATGCTGTGCTTTGAAATGACAAAGAACAGATCCTTAAGTTCTTCAGTGTGATACCCCTTAAGGCAGTGAAGAATATATATACTCACAAGTATTTTTTTCTGAAATTTCCACTGTTCATTCCCACTGCTTTTCTTTGCATCTATCCCAGTTTGTCTGTAATTCTATAAATGTAATGTTGAGAATTTAACATATTTGGGTGAAGTCTGAATATTACCAAGCTGACTACAATATATATAAAAAATAAACTAGGCATTCAATCAACTGTCAAAAGTGAACTGAAACCAAAATAATAAATGCCTACTCTAACAATACATTGTATTTCATCTAATAATTATAAGTCAGCTATTATTTGCCCACCATCCTGCATCTTTCGGAAATGTGACTTTATATTTGTATTGCCATTTATTATTCATTAGTTCAGAATGTTTTAAATGGGTCAACTGGAAAATCAAAAGCTTATGAGACAGTAACAGCAAAGCCACATCCTTCCAAATTCTCATGCTGCCTTCCCTAACTAGGACTTTTCAGGCATTTAGAAGCCACCATTCCTTAAGTCCCAGTCAATGGCCACAATGGCTAGGAACTTAAAGATGTAATCTGAACATATTTAGACAACAGCAGATTGTGAAAGTCCGCACAAACATATTCCTACAGTTCCCCAAACAATTTAGTGACCCTACTTGCTAAATCATGTATGTGAACTATCAGTTTATATCATATCATTTCATTTCAACTTGTAATTATGTGGTGTTCTTTAGGGTTGGCAACTAAAAATTCATATGGGATGAATGCTGATTTTAAAGTGTTTAAATTTGAAATATTTTAAAATTTTGTGTTTCCTTGAATGTGTTCTATTTTTGCAATTACATCATCTAGATTATGTGCACATGTGTACAAAATGCATACATATTAGTAGAAATATAAAAATAAGAGAAATTGGGAAGAAACCTTTGAGTTAGGATTTTAACCCAATCGAAAGAAAATGAAAAAAGGATGGATCCATTACACTGCTTTATAATTTATTTTATATTTCCTCAAAAACAAGTAAGAATCAAAGCAACTTACCAATGAAAGTTTTCCTATAAAACCAAAATAAGTAAGCCTTGGTGGCTCAGGCTGTTAATTGCCTGCACTTAAGATCCAGCTGCCTACAACTGCTGTAGGCTCGAATCCCACCAGGCTCAAGGTTGACTCAGCCTTCCATCCTCTCGGGGTAGGTAAATTGAGGACCCAAGATTGTTGGGGGCAATTAGCTGACTTTGTAAAAATGCCGCTTAGTAATAAGCAGGCATATACAATGGAATGAAGGCTATTGCTGAGCACACTGGGTTGTATCCCAAAAATTGTAAGCCACCCTGAATCTTCGGAGAAGGGCGGCATATAAATGTAATTAAAAATAATAATAATAAGTAATTCAAATGACAGTGCTATTGTGGTTAAGTCACAAAATGAACATGTTAAGATCATACTTAATTTCATTTTTATTTACCATTCCATCAAATTGTTTTCTGTATCAATCCTTGGGATTTCTGTTACGTATGTGCATATTACATGCAGTCAGAAATATGAGAGTGATGTACGATCTTAGTTTAGGTAGCATTTATCTTTATTACTTTTATCTCCACAGTCATAATGTCAGTTAGATCCAGCTTGTACAATCTACTTCTTTTTACAAAAGATTTCAAAAACAACTGTCAGTGGATATTCTTAATCTCTGCTGTTTAAAATAATTTTTTTGCTTTTCACATACAATAGAGAACTCATAAAGACATGCTGGATCTCCCTTGACACTTTTTTTTCAGTTAAAAACTGATTTCCAAGGAGGAGATACTACTGTAACCTATCATGTATGCTAAGAATAATCAACTACATTGTTCTGACAATGTCACAACACAAAAATAGATGTTTTTTAAATGATGCACCAGTATGTTGTATGGATGTACTCAAGGATGATCTAGCTAGCCTGTTCTTTCAACTGTCTCAATGGTGTACACATCACCACAACTAATGATAACCTTGCTAGTGGTTGTCCTCTTCTCTTTCCTTCTTCTCTTCCTTTCTACCATTCCCAGCATTAGAGCCTTTTCCAGAAAAAGCTGTTAATAAATTATTGCCAAATTCATGATTCATTATGGACAGGGCAGGCCTACGGAACCTTAGTCTTATTATTCATTTACAACAGCCAATGATGAAAGATCTGAATCCAACAACATCTGGAAGGCCATAGGCTACCTAACTCTGACTTTAATTGTCAGGTTTTCCCAATTCTTTAGCAAGAACTTTGTCCTTGGCACTGGCATTTTAAAATATCACAATATCTACACCTCAATTCTTACTTATTTTAAACATTTATATAGCTTAAGTCCTATCTTAGTTGTGATCACCATTTATAAAGCAATGTTTACTTAGCTGCCAAGATAATCAGTGAATAGTAAGGGAATAATCCTGTTCCATCTTCCCATTTTACACTGACTGTATTATCTAATGTATTATTTCTGAGAACATGCAGCAACAAGGCCAAAATCATGCATGAACATCCTGCAAAATGGAAAAATCCACACCTAATTATGTTGACTCCTGTTGCTATGTGCTCATTTTAATTTATGACTAATGCAAATGCATTGCATTATGACGTATGTTCCATTTTTAAGCTGTTCCTTCCACCAGTTTCTGATTCTCATTAAAATATATCCAAGCATATATTTTAACACACCTTATTTATCTATCTAGTCTCTTTGTTTGGGAGACAGTTACATATCACATAAAAATAATATTTGTTTTAACTTGGAGTTATTCTCAACTGCAAGACACCCACACCCACACACCCAAGTCTTGAAAAAACTATCTGTATTCCTAACAAAAAAAACCTTCTCCAAAATGCAAATGCAGAATGCATTAGTATGTGTCAGGCAACAGTTAACAAGGAATAAAAAGCTAGAGGATGCTTTGCTTGTTAAATAACTTGAAAGAGAATCTGCATAGATATTGTACTGATCAGGCTGGACACAACTTAAGAAACAATTTTATAAAAAAAATAAGAAAAGAATGAATAATGAATACCAATACAAAAGGATTGGTAGTTGTAAATGATACTCACATTTTTGTTCCATTTGGCCTAGATATACACATCTACTTTTCTAATGGGACAGACGGCAGAACCAACAGTAATGTAACCAATTCCAGCAATCTCAGCTTAAGCATTTCTGAAGTACAGGAAGCATCGTGCTGTTTTGTTCTGAGCTCACTGCAGCACTTCTGTGTGGTATCATCCTTTAAAACTAACAGATTTCAAAATAAAACATGTTCGTCTTAAAATGTGCTACCATTCTTTTTCTAATTGGGCACGACAGACAAACAGAGCCGATTCGAGTCCCAAAACAAACTAAGAGAGAGTACAACTAGCTAGTGCTAATGCCTAATCACAACCGATACTTTTAGAGCTCTAATTTGTACAAGCTGAGGTTTCTGGGTTATATTCAAATGTAATTATGACACCGCAACAGTCCACGACGCACATTGTCATTCTTGCTATTTCTACAGGCTAAGATAATAATAGCTTAAGAAGGTTTCAGGCACTTCCTAGCAAATGAAGACACATCTACTTCTGAGCAAAACTTAAAGCTCTTCATCTATTATTTATTTATATTATTTATTGGGTCTTATACAAAGTTCTTTATTTTTAAAACCACCAGGACTTCAACCCCAAATATGTCAAGAATATTCTTTTCTTTCATGAATCTTTCTGAAGGTTGCAAACTTATCAGTCTCCCAAGTTATTTTCCGAAGTCAAGGAAAGAAGAGCAAAAAGTTATTTGGTATTCTATTGGTGCAAAACAAGGGAATTTATTTGTCCATAATTGTTTTTTAGAGAAGGATTCACATTAATGGAATAATAGCTTTTTTTCTGTTCTACTCTATATGGTAGTTGGCATCTTGATGGCGAGATGGGCGACATATAAAATAGACTGTGGATATGACCCTAAACCTACATACGCACATACATACATATAAACCATATTTCTGAAGAGAAAATATTAGCTTGTATAAATTTAATCTCCCCCATTCCCTTAATAGCACTAGCAATAGACTTACTGTATATATTGCTTCATTTTACAGCCCTCTAAGCAGTTTACAAGTCAGCCTATTGCCCCAAACAATCCAGGCCTTCATTTTACCAAACTTGGAAGAGAGAAGGTCAAATCAACCATGAGCCAATCAGTATCAAACACCAGGCTGTGAGCAGTCAGCCTGCAACACTGCGCCACCATTGCTTTAAAAAAATTGTATAGGAAATATTAATCCTTAGCACCTTAATGTTGACTGTTTATTTATTTAGTTATATCCCAATCTACTTGCTATTCACTGCATTTATTCTTTTGTTATCCGTTTCTGTTGATGCACACATTGCAGAATTGACCAATCTGTGATAAAAATACAGTCTGATTTTCGTGTGGCATATGATGATGTTTTGGTTTTTCTGAACCACGTGTTAAAAATTTGGAGAATAGAAATAGCTTTATAGAACTAACAGTGAATGTAAACATCAGGCCAAACATATCACTCCACCAAATAAAGAAAAAGAACATGCTAACTAAGCAACATCATTTAGTTGAACTAAGTACTGTAGCTATGAAGATATATATATATAAAGACATTATTTATATTATTACAATGTAACAAAAATGCATTCATATATTTTCAATAAAACACTACAATTACTCAGTGAAATAAGTAATGTGATATTCATGTTCAGAAATGTCTCCTTGGTATCCAAGCAGAAGAGTGTTCTATTTATGTGTCCTATTGAACTGGGTACTTTTACTTGGGCATTTACCCAAAGACTTTGGCTAAAAGTCTTCGTTTTGTTCCAGGGAAGGCAGCCAAACCAGGAAGTTTGCAGAATTGCCAGGAACAAAAGCAGTATTAGAGTTATTGTTTTAAATGTCCCCATCACTGACTGAATTAAGGAAACATCACATTTTCCCCTGATAATTATATAGAAATTCCTAGAGAGAAATTTAATTACCTGATAATGTATATCTGGCTATACCCACCGTATTATTAACGTTCACGTAACAGAACCATTGAAGTGGCTAATCGAGAGAACTGAAAAGAAAAAAAGTCCAATCTTGAAAATTTTATAGACTGCTCATTACAAATCAAGATGTTCACAGTGAGCCCAAAGTCATCTGGGGGGCATTTAATGAATGTTGAGGCCCAGGAACAAAAGGCCTCCAAAAGTAAGGTTTATATGATA
Source organism: Naja naja (assembly GCA_009733165.1). NCBI lineage: Eukaryota > Metazoa > Chordata > Lepidosauria > Squamata > Elapidae > Naja > Naja naja. The sequence continues at coordinate 265,196,987 of CM019148.1, forward strand.
GTGATAGAAAAAAGAATTTCTATCTTTCTGAATTGGATTCTTCTACCTCATATCCTGTATTATGTTTATATAATGTCCTGAGGGATTTTGCTGCCTTCATTCTACTGCAGTTAAATAGAGCTTCCCAGAAGCATTCTCTAATCCGCTCCTTTTTCCACTCACCATGGCTCTCATCCAGAAGAATCCAGAGACAATATAAAAGGGCACTAATTTTCAGAAAGATTTTGCTGGCAAGTCAAGAATATATTGTCAATTCCATCAGGTCAGTACTGGGGTAATTCTTTTGTATTTCAGCTGATGGTCTGCTCTCCACTGTACTGAAACCTAGCCTTGGCCACTTCCAATAATACTAGCCATGGTTCTGAACCTGCTTTGTCCTGTTGCAGTTCTTGCAAAGAAGGAGAGCCTTGAGCAAAGCAACAATCCCCTTTTATCTCTATCATCTTTTCTCTTGGCAGAAGAATCACGTAATTCCGAACTTCCTGAGGTTCTTTCTTTTTCCTGTTGAGGATATACCTATTATATTCTTTGTTTTGAATATAATCTAAGAGACTGTTTGTAGGCTTTGCCAAAAGCTCTTTCTTCAGCTTGTCTATCTGGTGTATACCTAAAATCTCCAGTTCAACACACACACACACACATGCACACTCCAAATTCACTTTATTGTCATGCTTTGTATAATTCATACTACCAGTTTCATTCTATCTTCTGACCACTATATTACTTGACATCAGAAAAAGCAACAAGGATATAGTCACAAGTAGAACGAAGGTAACAGGAAGGATGAGAAGAATAATAGTAATACAGTCTTAATAAATAGTTTAACAGTGTTGTGGAAATTAGTTGTTTAGCAGAGAAACTGCAGGGCAACCCAACTTAGCATAATGTTTTAGTATTATTCAAGTTGCCTGGAAAGATTCTGTATTAAATTTTTCTTGTAACCTATAATTATGAAACACTCTTTTTCTCTTTAGCAACTGATTTTGTGGTGATTTCCGTAGAGCCATCTTTCCTCCAACTTTGTCCATCTCTTCATCTTTTCTGCTTAAGTTAAAATTAGTGCATTGCTTCTTGGATGCAGTGAAATATATTGAAACACCTATTTCAAAGTACTACATATGGTAAACATAATTTAAATTTGGACTAATAGAATAGAATAATGGAACAAATAGAATGTATTAATAAAAGGTATCAATAATAGGACAACAGGGAAAGAGGAACTGACGCTTATAAATCTGTTGCACATTTCTAATTTTCACAACTAGAGATTAAGAGACAATGAATCTGTCATCTGTAGTAGATTCTAGAGTTTAGGGCTGTAAAACCTTTGACACATCTTACTGCAATTTACAAAAGTGATTAATTTCAGTGTTGCTGCTAATGAACTTACAATTCTAAACAAAATATCTGTTATTTGCAGTGGCATACTCACATTACTGACACTAAGCCTTTGTTGTTCAGTATTCATATGCATTCTTTCAAAATGGTGCAGCCCTAGGACAAGAGCCATCAAAACTATTAAGTCTACAGCATGACGCTCTAATCATTTGTCTTCCTCTCCATTATAGAGTAGAAAACTAACTTTTGTAGAAAACAAACATTAATAAATACAAATGCTTAGAATATGTAATTGGCTGGAGGACAAACAAGGGGAAAGTCATACATTAAATATTTATATTGTTTTATGAATTATTCCACTTTTTCCTTTTTCTTCCCTTTTTAATCATTATAAACAATAACATTTATAATGCTATTAAATTATAATGCTATTAAATTCAAAAAGTCACATTTTTTAAATAACATGAAATCAATGCAATGCAAATGCATCTCTTATTAATGTTATATTGAACATTAATTGTGTAACTTTATTTATACAGTCTGTCCATATACAGATATTACCTCTTATGGAATATATATCTCTGTTCTAAATAAAAACATTAAAAAGAGAACAAACCATATAATTTACTTAAAATGGGACTATACCTAGGAATGCGAGTGATATTTTTGGAATAAGACAAGAATACCTAAGTAAATTAATCAAGATTTCATGTATTATTTCATGTATTGTAAGGTTCCTCAGAATTTTAGCTCACAACTATTTTCTGGTCATAAATTTAGTGATTTTACAAGCTTTCGAACGATTTTAGATATCTTCCAAATCAAGCAATTTCCTCTCAAGCAATTACATTATTTTCTTTCTGTAACAAACTGTTTTGCGCCTATATAAGTAATTCCTTTACACTATTTTCAGCCTTATACTGTAAGAAAACTTGCACAATACCATTAAATAAATCCTTGACAATTACAATATAAAAACCTGCTTAGAAAAATCTTTTAATTATTATAAGATTTGCGCTTATTATCTTAAAATATGAATAACGGGTATTATATATTTATAATATCAACATACCTAACCTGTTGCCACAATTTTTCTTTTAACAAAAGTTCCTACTACAGAAAGCACTCTAACATAAATTTGCTCAGAGAAATTAATTCCTTACCTTTTCTTTTTATTCATATTGTAAAACTAATATAGTAGCAATCTGTCCCATAGTAATAACAGGATCTCTTTACCTTTTGTTTACTGTAACTTCAACCTAAAATAAGACTTTCAATAGCTTTCTTTGTTGAATTATTAACTTACAGATATTCCTGAAGCTAACTTTGATTTTAAAGTGCTAAAGGCTACAATGTCAGTTATCTGGACCTGGTGAACTTATTTAGAAATTAACTGTTGTAAGTAGAATACATTTCTATTTTTTTCTGGGTGACTCTATGCTGATCTAAAAGACAGAGAACACTAAAAAAATCTAAAACAAATTACTTGAAGTATGTAATAACACAAAGCAATTAAATTTTCTCAGAATAAAGGTTAATCAAGCCCATCTTCAAAAAATACTTAAATAAGCCTTTACAACAACGTAATTGTTAACATTTCAATTAAAGCTTTTGCATCCAGATATGGACTATTTCCTGTTCCCTGGAATGGAAAACTTCTTTGATGTCATCTGGAAATTTCCCGGACATCTTTCATGGCTAAACTGAACAAAGTAACTATGATTTCTCCACAAGCCAAAGCTACAATTTGGCAACTCTTTGCACTGTTTGTGTTTATGTCTACAGCAATGTTTCACAACCTTGGCAAGTTTAAGAGGTATGGACTTCAACTCCCAGAATTCCGCAGCCAGAGAAACAGAATTCCACAGACAGAGAAACACCTACATTAAGAAACTGCAGAAGACAATTTATTTTCTTTCCTGTGTCAAGAACCATTCACTGACTTTTGCATTGTACATTTCAGTGGTGCACTGCCCTAACAGCACTGAAAGCAGCCAAGAGAATATGGGCAGGTCAGAGTGCTAAACTTTATGTAACACTGCTTCAACCCATGTTATACTCATGCTATAGGAGATACCTTTCAACTTACTTGGACCACCACAGCTCTTTGTAGAACAGATTGGGGTTTTTGAAATATTTATCTTAAAAGCACAATGTGAACTAACAAATCATAAAATCATTTTGGAAATACATGACATAGCAGCTGTTAAAGCAGAACCTTTAATTATTAATACAGTAAAACTATTAACCTCATTTCACCAAGAAAATGCTCAAACCCAAGAAAAAAAGCTACAAAGCAAAATCTGCCTGCCCAGCACAGAGACTTTTTTTTAACATCATTCCTCCTGAAACAGGCCTGGTATTCTAGTCATATGGGGTTGCTATATTTGATGCAAAGCTATGAAAAGGATGGGAATAGGATTCCAGTCATGACTCTTCCTAGCACTTCAAAAGTCAGCTTCATCAAGAATTCCACTGAGATTATTAGACTTTTTATGGGAATTTTGGAATTTAAGGAAGACAGAGAAAGATAAAAACTAATGAAAAACCCTGATGCTTTGGTTTGTACCATTTTTCTCCATGAATTACCGTGTTTCCCGAAAATAAGACCTACCCGAAAGTAAGACCTAGTGTAAATCTCCAGTTCCAGGAAGACTTTTCAGGGAGCAACCGTGCACCGAAACACCCCCTACACACTCACACCCACTATTTGGCATCATAAATATATAAGACCTACCCTGAAAATAAGACCTAGTGTGTTTTTGGGAGGCAAAAAATATAAGACAGTGTCTTATTTTGGGAAACATATTTTGTATGTTTTATGTACTAAGATGTTATATAAATATTGAAAATTTATTAATTTTTTATCCCACCTTTATTACTTTTATAAATAACTCAAGATGACAAGCATATATAATACCACTTCTTCCTCCTGTTTTCCAACAACATTCCTGTGAGGTAGTTTGGGCTGAGATAGAGTGACCAGCCTAGTCACAAAGCTGGCTTTCATGAAGAAGGCAGCAGTAGAACTCACAGATGCTCCAGTTTTTAAATTAAGGAGTCCTTGTACCATTACATGTGTAACTGCATGCAAAATGGTATCATGCATTACATGTGTAACTGCATCCATATTTGGTTTCCCAGTTACTTCCACTTTCATCCTAGCCTCCAAACTATACAGAATTCCACAATTCTTCCAACAATTATAAGATTTGTTCAGATGGTTCCATTGTTGAGGTGACTATTTCTATCCTCCCTCCCCTGTGAATTGAATTTTAATGATAATAAGTTTTTTACTTTGTACGATTTTTGTTTTTATTGATTGTTCTTACTGATTCTTTGGTCACCTCCAGTTAGATGATGGCTATTATAAATTTGACTAAAAACAAACAAACAAACTTAAGTCCAATCCATTAGAGGTTCTTGTTTGGAGAAAGCAGTTCCATCAAACAGATACTATAAAATATACATTTCAATTCAACTTTTCCATTTTGATAAGTTTCCTTTCTTTTTAGAAATTGAAATATGTACACAAGAAAATTCTCTATATATGTAACATTAAAAATGCCTATATCCTTTAAAGTAGCTGTGAATTGGAGAAACATAAAATATAATAACTCCTTACATCTCAAACACTGTCTACAAAGTAGGTCTTTTTTTAACAATGAAGTTATATCTGACAACGAACATTTTATTAATGTTATAGAAAGTAAAGAACCAAGCAACACAAACTTCACTTAATATTGTATCTTACTCTCCATATATTTTGGGATTGTTTCTGTATGCGTTTGTGTTTCCAGGAGAGGCCTACTATCTCCATTTACAAAACTCCAAACATTACTAGATGATAGTAAAGAGTTGTATTTTCCTATATCATCTTTGCTGCTATATGATAGTTGTCCAGATTTCTAAAAATCCCAAATATAATAATTGATTCTAGGATGGAACAATATTTTGATATTTTAGTAGTTCAGAGGGTGACATTCTGTGGTTTTTAAATGAGAAGCAAGGATTTGAATGAAAACTGTGCTATTTTACTATTTCAATTCACTTAGTATTCCACGAAGTACAGTTTATTTACCCAGATTTTGGGCTCTTTCATTAACTCTTTTTATTAGCATTCTTTCATTGCAATTTTGGTTCCTTTTTGAATTTGTTTCAGTTAAGCTACTTGTGTTTATGCCATAATCTTACAAATTAATATAGTACTGATCCAAAGTCCATTGAAGACTGCTTAATGATTTCTGAAGAATTCTAATCATTATCCTGACTAGTGAAAAGAGCATTGCCAAATTTAGTTTAGCACTTAATTTTTCTTAAATTACAAACTTTCCATTACTTTTTAAGCCAAATCCCAATGCCTAAATACAAATGATAGATGTAATCTATCATTAGGACACTTTGGTCCAAGTAAAATGTATTACCCTAATTCCTATCTCACAGGTTGTTGTAAAATAAAATGAGAGGAGAGCCTCATCTACGCTGCCTTCAATAGTCTGAGAAATGATAAAATAAAATACTAATCAATTAAATAAACAAAGAGCTCACCAAAAGTCAAGAGTGGCAATGACCAACCACCTCTTTTCCAGGTACATTGATCACCTAATCTGAAGTAGACACTTTCAGGCAGAATATCTGAGATCAACATTGTGGTACATTATGAAGTGGTTGGTTTAGCTTTGGGTTAATACAATGTATAAATCTAGACAACAGCTGAGATGATAACAGATTACAAATACAATACAATGATTTGGTAACTATGATTTAGACATTAAAAGAGTTGTGTGGGGTAGCTAGTCATAATTTATTCTACATCCATGTTTAGTATGGATTAGTATAAGGTATGTCTCAATTAGCATAATTGATTACTTATTCAATCATTTAAGATTATCTATTATCTGTTATCTGAGAAAAGGAAAGTACTGGTGGAAATAGTCTTAAGAGAAATTTTCAACCCCAAGTAAGACAATCAACCAGCCACACCTGTCTCAATGCATTATTACAAAGGGAAGACACACAAACACATATAAGGCAGATGTATGAATATTAGAACATTTAATATTAAGTTGAGGCAGGTCCTGGTTCTTCTAAATAAAAGAAATAGAAAATAAACCACATTACAGGAACAGAATTACTGCTCTTTTATTGACCAAACTGGCTATTAATGAAATATAAGAAAGTGGTACAATTATGCTAATAAATGCATCTAACCTCCTTTTAATCAGAATAGTTTCTTTCATCAATATGTCTGCTAAAATATTTCATAATTTGACACATTCTTAACTATTAATTAGTTCTGGCTAGTGATATCTTCCTTATAAGCCTCCCTTCGATAGCTATTCAAGAGACATTTCTTTATTCATGTTAATGTTCCTATACAGGGGCATCTTCTTAGTTAAGTGGATACAACACGGCTGGAGATCTTTTGACCCCTTTGGTTGTTACTGAATTGCATCTCCCAATATCCCTATATAGCCAGGCTATATAGGGTATAACTGTATTCTTCTAATATGGTAAATTCCCACTTTTTCTTTCAGATATTATCTCATGCTACTTTGATTGCTAACGCATAAAAGCCCTGGGGGTGAAAAGAATTTTCCCCTTCAAAATACAAATCAGAAAAAAAATACCATGTGATGAACTAATCTGTCTAATTTCTTATGCTTTTTACCCTTTCCTGTGTTCATGCTTTGAATAAATTAGGAAGAATTAACTCACGGGCTGGAATAAAAGAGTAATCTATATAATTATTCTAGCTAATAGCAATGGCCAAATAAAGATGATAAGAATATTCATTAAAGATAAATCACAATGAATGCTAATACAATTCATATTTCCATTAACTTCTGATGGAGGCATTGAGAACTAAACAGGTTTCTGACAGAGTGGAGATGACAATCTCAGCAAAGACCAAAGAACCAGCAAATAGACTGATTCTTCAGAACTTCTCAGGATAAAGCAGGGGTCCCAAACTTGGCAACTTTAAGACTTGTAGACTTCAACTCCCAGAATTCTGGAATTCTGGACATTGAAGTCCACAAGTCTTAAAGTTGCCAAGTTTGGAGACATCTGGAATAAAGAGAGGACAGGAAATCACCCACATATGCTTTGGACAGCTATTCCTTGCAAGGAGACCATAGGATAGTGGTCTCCCATGTATTAGGGTTCTAGGAGATGCAGATCAGCCATTGTACTCACAGCCATGGCAGAACATCACTTTTTATTCATTTTTGGAAATTAACTTATTTACTATGCTAAGGATATTAGAGATGATCGGTATGACAACTCTGAAAAGCCATCTGGTGAATATGCATTCTTTCTTGAACAAACTATGTCTCTAGGTAAGATGAGCAGCAGATAAATTAAAAAACAAACGAATGAAATGAACTATTAGAATTTAAGAACTGGAAACAAATAGCACAAGGTCCTGATCTAAGAAAGTTATAAATTAATTAAGGATCCAGAAAACTTTGGAACATTTAGACTTTTACGGTAGATGTAAGAAATAATTAAATAAAATAGCATTTTTTGAGAACCAGTTTGTCCATTTTAATTTGAAACAGAAAACTGAGATTTTTTTTTTTTTATAAGAAGTTTTATTTTTCCAAAAACACAAACATAACAAACAAACATACAACACATAGATCCATATCAATTTCAAGTATGTCGGTCGGTCAAAAATCACAGTGCCTACCCCTCATTATTCATACTCAATATTACAAAAAGGAAAAGCTATAATCATTATTATTAATCCTTTATCATATTATAATCTCTATATTGTTTCAACAGTTCTATCTATCTTTATATTCCCAAAAATACATTACCAAACTTTTTTGTCTAACCATTGATAGAACATATTCCATATCTTATAAAACTGCTTTTCTTCTTGATCCCTAATTTCAAATGTTAATCTACTCATTTCGCACAATCCAAAATCTTCTTAATCACTTCCTCCTGCATAGGTGTCTTATCATTTCTCCAGTTTTTAGCAAATACAATTCTAGCGGCTGTCAATACATTAACAATCAGATATTTCAGTTCTTTGTTAAATGTCTCTGGTACAATTCCCAACAGGAATATCTCAGGTTTCAAGTCTATATGTTGTTGTGTCATTTTTCCAACCACATGTGGATTTTAGTCCAGTATCTTTTAGCATCAACGCAAGTCCACCACATGTGGTAGTAGGAGCCAGGTATCTGATGACATTTCCAACACTTATCCGATTTATCCTTGAACATTCTTGCAATCCTTCTGGGGATAGGTGCCACCTGTAAAACATCTTATACAAATTTTCTTTATATGCAGTTGACATTGTCATTTTATAATTCTGATCCCACAGTGTTTGCCATCTCTCTAAATCTATCCCATAACCAAAATTTTTCCCCAAGCAATCATTGTTTCCTTAACCTGCTCCTCTTCCATTCTAACTTCTAATAGATAACCATAAAGTTTTTTAATCATTTTTTCGTTCGTGCCCATCAAGATTTTATCTAATTCAGTTTGCTTTTTATAAATCCTTCAGTCTTAACATCCTCATCATATCTAGATTGTACTTGCAAATATGAAAACCAATTCATTTTTATACCTTGTTCTTGTAGTGTTTGCATCGATTTGAGTTCACCCTTTTCATTTAAAATCTCTTCATATCTAACTGTTTGTTCCTTCTTGTATATTATTGCATATGAAAAAGCTTCAATAGTAGATACCCATAATGGAATTTGTATATAATGTTGTTTTCTGGTTTTTCCCAATTTAAAAACAAAGCTTCTCGAACATAGTGTCTTCTAAAATATCCTTGTTTTTAGTTCCCTTATACCATAAGAAAGCATGCCATCCTAATAATAGATCATGACCCTCTAAAGTTAACAATCTATTGTTTCTCAATGTTATCCATTCTTTCACCCACATCAGGCTTGCAGCTTGATAATACAATTCCCAATTTGGTAGTGCGAATCCCCTCTTGACCTTGCATCTTGTAATAGCTTAAATTTGATTCTTGGCTTTTTGCCCTGCCATATGAATTTTGATGTGATTTTATTTAAATCTTCAAAGTATTCTTTCCCAAGTCTAATTGGAATTGTCTGAAATAAATATAAGATTCTGGGTAAAACATTCATCTTAACTGTCGATATTCTGCCAATAAGAGATAATTGCATATTTTCCCATCTTTCAAGATCTGTCGCTATCTGCTGTTTGAGTTTTATATAATTATCTTCTTTCAATGTACTGCATCTTGGTGTTATATTTATTCCCAAATATTTAACTTTATTTGCAATCTGAATCTCTAATAAATCTTCTAAATCTTTCTTGCGTTTTGCTAACATATTCTTTGTTAGGATCTTTGTTTTGTCTTTATTAATTTTAAACCTGCCACCATTCCATATTCTTCTATTTGTTCTATCAACTTAGGTGCTGATTTAAGTGGATCCTCTAGTATGAATACCAAATCATCTGCAAACGCCTGTAGTTTATATTCTTCTTTTTAATTTTCATTCCTTTTATTTCTTCATCTTCTCTGATAGCTCTATTCAGTACTTCTAGTGTTAAAACAAACAGCAGGGGCGACAGAGGACAACCTTGTCTGGTTCCTTTTCTTATCCCTATAGATTCTGTCAACTCTCCATTTACCAATATCTTTGCTGTTTGATTATTATATATTGCCTCAATAGCTTGTATAAAGTTTTTCCAAAGCCCATTTGCATCATTTGCAATATCATAAACCGCCAGTTCACATTGTCAAATGCTTTTTGAGCATCTAAAAACATCAGTGCCATCTGTTTTTCAGGGTGTGCTTCATAATACTCAAAGTATCTAAAATTATTCTCACATTTTGCTTAATTTGTCGTTTGGCAAAAATCCATTTTGATCCGTGTGGATAAATTCATTTAAGTATCTTTTCATTCTTTCTGCCAAGATTGAAGCAAAAATTTTATAATCTGAATTCAACAATGAGATAGGTCTATAATTTTTAACTTGTTGTAGATCCATTTCTTCTTTAGGTATTAGGGTAATATAAGCTTCCAACCATGTCTCAGGTATTCTCTTTTTAATAAGACTTCATTCATCACTTCTAGAAGGAGTGCTTAACACTTCCTGGAAGGTCCTGTAAAATTCATGGTAGACCATCTGGGCCTGGTGCTTTTCCTGTATTTTGTTTCTTCAAGGCTTCTGTTAATTCCATCATGGTTATGTTCCTTCTAACATTGTCTCAATATCTTCAGGTATCTGTGGTAGTCTTGTCTTTTGTAAATACTGTTCAATTTTTCTTCTAGAATATCTTCTTGAGAGTACAGTTTTTCATAGTAGTCTCGAATAATTTTTTCTTTTCATCGTTCCCATGCTGTATATTCCTTTTCCATCTATTAATTGGCTAATTTTCTTTATTTCTCTTTCCTTTCTAATTTTATACGCTAACCACCTTCCTGGCTTATTACCGTTTTCAAAGTAATTTTGTTTAGCGCCTTTAATCTTTTGAGCGATTTCTTCCTTGTCCATTAAAGCCATTTTATGTTTAATCACATCCATTTTCCTTTTAATATCTTTCCCTTGCGGTGATTGTTGTAATTCTTCTTCCAATTTCCAAATCATCTTCCAAGATTTTGAGTGTCTTCTTCCGTTTAATATTTCTTTTCCTTATATAGTCAATTATCAAACCTCTTGTATAAGCCTTCATCGCATCCCAACGAGTTTGTAGTGATGTATCTTCTTTTCTATTTTCCTTGAAAAAAAAGATAAGTTCTGTCTCAATTCTCTTTTTAAATTCTTCTTCTTTCAAAATCATATTATTTAATGTCCATCTAGATCTTCTCCTCTGTCCTTTCCAGGCAACTGTCAATGGATTGTGATCCTTGATCCCACTTTCAATTTGAATTTTCTGTATATCGGGAGCATATCTGCAGATGCCCATACCATATCTATTCTTGACCATGATTCATGTCTATTTGAATAAAAGTAAATTCTTTATTTCCAATATTTCTCTCTCTCCATATGTCTTTAATATTCATTTCTTCTATCATTTGAAAGAAGGACTTGGGTAGCTTTTTTCTAATTTTCTTTTTGGTTCTTTCAGATTTGTAATCAAGCTGGTCATTAATTATCCCATTAAAATCTCCCATCAGAAAGATATTTGCATAGTCTAATTCAATCACTTTTGATATAATTTCTTATAGAATTCTTCTTGATTCTCACTTGGTGCATATATTGCTATCAGGAGCATTTTAGTGTTGTTATCTATTATCTCCACCATTAAAATCCTCCCATCTTCATCTGTATAAATCAATTCTGCAGTAATTGTATCTTTAATATATAAGCCACTCCTCTTTTTTTTACATTAGCCAATGATGTAAATAGCTTTCCTAACTTTCTTTGCCTTAATACATATTCATTTTGCTTTTTAATATGGACCTCTTGCAGACAAATTATATCAAATTTTAATTTCTCTAATTTATGAAATATTTTCCTTCTTTTAACAATTGAATTGAGTCCATTTATATTCATTGAGATCAATTTTTCCCTTCCATTTTAAGTCTTATATATAGGTTGTTTTGCTCTAGTCGTTCTAACTTCTTTTTGTTCTCTAGTAGACAGCCTACTGCTCCAAGTTGTTCTTCTTCTTCACTTATCATTACCTTCCTTTGGAAGTTCCACAATCAGTTCTTCATGTCCTCCGTTTCCCTCTTTTCCTCTAAAATAGCTCTCATAGAATGACTCTGCCTTCTCCACTGTGTGATTCTATGTCTTTGTTCCGCCAGACAAACAAGAGGCCTTCTGGTATTAGCCATCTATAATTTATTCCTCTCTTCAATAATTCTCTGGATAAGCATATTCTCCTCTCCTCTCTTATTCTTCTTGGTATCTGTTTCAATACCGTGACATCTTTATTGTTGTGCTTCAGCGTCTTATCTCTGACTGTTTGCAATTTGTGATTTAATACTCTTCTTAGTAAATCTAATATGAATTTCTCTTGGAAGCTTATTCCTCGTTGCATATCTTGTAAAGACACGAAATGTTTCATCTATTCCATCCCTCATCTTCTCTTCTGTTATTTCTAACAGTTCTGCCAAAATCTGTGTCATTTTCTCCAGTAATTTTCACCCTTCTCTTCCTCGACATTTTGGAATCTCAAATAGAATTCCGATCTATCAACTTCACTTTGCAGAGATTCATTATGGTCGCTCTCAACTTCCCTTAATCTGGTATTAAAACTCTTCATTTCCTTGTCTCTTTGTTCTTGCTGCTCTTCAATTTTCTTCATCCTCTCACCACTATTTCTCCATTGTTTGCTGTAAAGCCTTATACTTTTCATCTGTCTTGTCTAGCTTTCATCTGTCTTATCTAGCTTTTTATCTGTCTTGTCTAGCTTCTGTTCAATTATCTCTGTTCTTTTCCAATCTCACCTACTGCTTGTAATATCTTCTGTATTGCCTCTTCTGTTGTGGGAACCGTTACTTGTGGAATTGAAGGTCTTCTACTCATTGTTGCAGAGGTTGTCAGAACCAATTCAAAAGAAGGAAGGAAAAAAAAAAAAAAATGAAATAATAACAAAATAAAATAAAATTAGTGTTATAAAAAGGGAGAAGAACAATCCTTTTAACAAAAAAAAGGAAAAAAAAAAGTAAAAGGAAAAGGGGTTCAATTATATCAATAATACATCAATAATTTGAAAAAAAGCAAAAAATTAAAAACTTGAATTTAAAAGGAAAAGATAAAAAGGTCAATAATAATATAACTATCTTGTTTCCATGTGCAGTAAACCAACTCTCAAAAAAAAAAAGGCTAAAGTTAAAAATAGGAAGGTATCAATAAAAAAAGATAAAAATAGTAGTAATAAATTCCTTTAGGAATAACAAAATATATTTTTAGGGCTCAATTATAAAAATTAAATTCAAACAATAAAAAGCCTTGGCAGGAAGCAATATCACTCTTTATTCCATTGCCACTATGCAGAGTCCAGAGCTTAACTAGTGAAAGGCGGGAAGATAGCAGCTCCTCTGTTTTGCCTCTCGAAGAAATCCAATTCTTTTATTTTAAAAAGCTCTCCAAGGTCTTTATTCTTCAGTTCCAAACTGAAGGCTCAAAGATATTCAAAAGCACCTATCGGCACTTTCTAATCAGAGCCTTGGATACAGTCCTTGCAAGTGTGTATGTTTATATAAGATAACAGGTCTCTAGTAGCAATATTGTATCTCACAACCAACTTTCACTTCCTTGCCAAGTGACTTCCAAAATGTATCACTTCCTGTCTTATTCAAAACAAGAAGGACAGTAAAAATCTCGGTGGCCATTTCTTATATGCAAAAATAAAAAGTAACCAGATCAAAATAACCAAATTACATTAGAGCCCCTGGTGCCAAAAAAGGAAAAGGAGACAAGATTCAATAAAATATAAAAGGTATTCAAGGACTCCCAAGAGAAAAAGTAAAAGGAAAGTCTTTAAAGCCATAAAAAGAAAGAAGAAACAAAACTCTTTACTTTCAAACACAATCTCTTCCCGCCTATTCCATATCACTCTCAATTTCACACCATTAGAGTTGCTAGGGTGTTCCCAAAGGGTTAAAACAAGATGATCTCACCGACCGACAAACTTCTTCCAATCTCATTCCTCGGAGCTGTCACAGCTTCTTCAGCCCGATGGCTGCTCTCAGCGCTTGGTAAGGGCTGTCCTGGATCAACCAGGGACTTTGCGACATCCCTGGGATCAACAGGAGAGGCCCCCAACTTTCACCAACCCTACGAGTCAGTTTAGATCCCAGGGACCGTCCAGCGGCAGTATCAGAGGTGATCTCAGGAGTCAAGATCACCTA